>PVJX010004829.1:0-60497 GCA_004027295.1 Dolichotis patagonum
TCTCATAGTATGGTTTATCAGAACTTATCTATCAATTCTATGCCAACGTATAATTGTACAATTTCTACTATTTCATAAATTAAATATAATAACAAAATTATATACATAGTACAATAACATTATATACAATATTCTGTATAATATAATACATAACAAACAAGCAGTCCAGTTTATCTCCAGACTGGTATTTGAAAAGTAAAATGCATGTGTTCCAGAATAGAACATTTATATTCAATTTTTTCCCAAAGTATCTGTATAAGTTTTTAAAAGAGAAGCAATTCTCTTCAATTTGGTCAAGGTGTAGCAGTACAGCACTTTAAAAATATTAAGAATATGATAAGCAAAGAACTCCTGCAATTTCACTATTTTAGTAAATTAACCATCTTTTTAAATTACCCACTGTATGTTTTCTTTGTTACACTGTATAATAAAATACTTTGCCATTATCTCCTAGTTAGTGTTCTATTGTCCTTATTGATCTTTGCAAAATGGATGCATTCAATTCTCTAAAGTTTTTATCCTTTATTATTTGTTTTAAAATTAAAAACAAATAAAAACAATATTTAAGAACATTTTATCTGTATTGGAAATTTTGTCTTTCGATCTTTTGTTTTCCCCATAATGTTTTTCTCTTGTATGTTGAATTTAATTTTTATATATTAAACTTACCGACACTGATCTTCACAAGTTTTGTATTTTGAGTCATTTAATACAGGCAGCTTCAACATCCAATATTAAAACATTTCTTTATTTTTGGATAATAAGTCCATGCCTATTTATTTAACATTAGATTTTATAACCATTTAGATTTTTTTGATAAATTCTGTGTACTGGTGTGTTTTCCTTGAACACAATACCTTCTACCAACAATTTAAAGGCGGAGACATTTACTTTGACTCCCATTCACAGTGGACCCAAGCCATGATCAGGTGGTTCTAAGATAAAAACACGATGATGGAAGGGTTTGATGAGACAAAACTGCTTGTTTATGATGGCAGAGAAGCAAACAGTGGAACTGTTCCAGAGAGAAATGGTCCTGGACAGCATGTAATATCCAAGGTCAGACCACTATTACCCACCCAGACTTACTAAAAGTTTGCTTTGCCATCCCCAGGCACATCACAAATGCAATGAAACTGACAATCCCCCTTAACCCTCAAAACGTGCAAGAAAACATGTATTTTCCCTTTTTATACATAATGTCATTTTCATCTACAATTTTACTGCATACTATTTTCTCCACTAATTGTAAATAGCTTTATCGTAATCCTAAACTGTATATACATCATGTGTCATTATTTCTTTTATTTTGTTACCTGCATCTATTTTTCTTTTCTTCATTAGCTTTTGCAGTGTTTTGTTTACTTTGTGTTAATGATATATTTTGGCACCTGGAAGGGTGTATTCTCCTTCCTCAAAATTGTTCCCCTTTTAAACTATAAATATTAGTATGTGGAAAAAGTAAATTACATAAAATTTCCAACTTTTACCATTAACATATGTCTGGCTCAGTAATGTTAACTATATTCACACTGTTGGAACAGAGATCTCTGGAACCTTTTCATCTCACAAACCTGAAAGTCCACATCCATTACATATTTCTCTTGTTCTTCTACAACCAGCTTTGCACATTCACCACTCTACTTTCTGTTTGTATTTGCCTACTTTAGGCGGAGTAGGTATGAGTGGAATCATGCGATGTTTGTCCTTTATTCACTGCTTCATTAAATTAGCGCAATGCCTTCAAGGTTCATCCATGTTGTAGCACAGGTCAGTATTTCCTAGTATTTTAGGTCTCAGACTTGACTATTTTATGTGTTTACTTACGACAGATTTAAGAATCAGCACGTACATCATAATGAGAAAAAATTCAGTAAATTTTTCAGTTAGGCCAAGTGAATTTTAAAGATTAACTCAATGAGAGCAGGCAACTTTACAGCATCAATTCTCTCAGTTCACTCACAAAATATATTTCTCTTCATTCCCTGGTGTATTCTTTTATGTTCTTCAGTAAAGTTTTATTTTTTCTTTTAAAAGCACTTCCATTTTCTTATTCTCTAGATTTGATTTCAATTTGATTTTTTATTTATGATTGGGATCTGTAAATATTAGCTACCATAGATTGTTAATTTGTTCATGCTATGTTTTATATATATATATATATATATATATATATATATCACATTTGAGGACTGGTTCACTAAATAATATATCACGGAGGTTCAACTATATTAATATATAGCTTTATATAGCTCATTGCTTTTGTTATAAATTATCCTTTATTTAAATACATCTATTTTTTTATTTCTGTCACTAGACATTTTGGGGTTTTTTTCATTATTTTCTGTTAAGAATACTGGCAACATGTGCATTCTGCCCATGTCATCTGGTGTAAAACTTTAGACTTTCAAGCATATAACTAGAAGTGAAATAGCTTGGATTTATAACATGTAAATGCTTGCCTTTTAAAGATCATATCCAAATTTTTCTTGGATGAATTTATCAATTTATGTTGTTATAAGCAGTGAAACTAATCTGATGGGTCCACATCCTGCTGAAACAGGCATTGTTAATCTATGCTAAGTGTTCTATTTCTTTTATCAAAACTTCATTTTGACTTGAAAAATGATTTGTATTTTCTCTTTGGGGAAATGAATACTACCCCTGACTTTTTTTTTTGTACCAGGGATTGAACTCACGACCTTGTGCTTGCCAGGCAGGCACTTAAGCCACTGAGTTAAACCCCCGGCCCATGTCTTGTATTTTTAAATGTGTGTGTGTGTGCATATACCTTTGTGTGTATGAGGTCCGTGAGGTCAATTTTTTCAAATTTTCAATCTTCTATATTATTACTTTATTTTCTCTCATACTATAAGTTTTTTGATGTCTAATATATTACTAAGTATTTCTATTTTGTTTCCAAATTGACTAATGGTTTCTTTAAACAATCTTCAAATATTGCATATTATCATGCACTTTTTAGTTAGACAGCATTAGATATGAAAAATTAACTTTTATCATTATATTTAATAGAGTGACATAGAATTAATTTTTACATATTGAGAAATCCTTGTAGTATAAGGTGCTTCTCATTTGTTTATCATGAATTTTTAAGATATTTTTATATTTATTTTTTTTCACTTTGGATTTTTTAAGATCAATTTGAATTTGCTTTATACTATCATGTATTATCCTTATACTTCTAATATCAGGGTTATATTTGCTTCAAAATGTAAATTGGTGAGTTTTATTCTTGTTCATATGTTCTGGAACATTCTCAGGAAATGAGATTATTTTTCCTTGATTATTCGCTAGAAATCTGCCTTCAGTATTTTTGTGCTTGTACTTTTTGGAAGTGAGGAGAAAGACATCTGGCTGCATCTTTAACCTTATCTGTATTTGTCAGTGAATTTAGATATACTATTTCTGGAATTATGTTGATAAATTTTTTTGAAGACTTTTTACTTTACAAAGGGAAAAAACAAGTTTGCACATAGAGCTTTGTGATAGTTAAAACTACATGCAACTCCTGTATCTGCCTGTATCTGTATTTAAAGATATTTGTTTGTTTACAAACATGTTTATTTTTTTGTCTGTATATCTGTAGACATTAGGGTTGAAAATTGGAGATTTCATTATACTATCAACTGTCTAGTTTTTATTTGGTTTTTGTTTTGTTTTTCTTGGGTTTTTTGGACAGTGTTTCATTACGTGGTTTCATCCTTACCTCACTGTGCAGTCTAGGCCTGCCACAGACTCACAGTGATTCTCCTGTCCCAGACTCCTGAGTACAGGAATTAAAGGCATGTGACACTACACCTGGCCCAACCTTCTATTTGAAAGATTTTTATTCAATGATCTTTTACAAAAATAGCCAAAATTGGGGATTTACATCAGCAGCATAAGCACCTTCCTTGCAAGCATGCAGTCATGAGTTCAATCCCTGGTACCAATAAAAAAAATAGCTAAAATAAAATTTACATAGTTTTAAAAAAATTGACACAATTTTGACACTTAAGTATAGTTGATTCCTACTAATAAATGAATGTAGCCACATACATTTTAATAAATGAGTCATTTTTCCTTTGCAGGGGTAATGAGTTGTTTCCATGCATACCCAAAATGACCCTGCACTGTCCTTGGTCTGGGAACCAAGGTTTTTCTGCAGGTCATGGGTTCTCGAACTTTCAAGACAAGTGCATTTAGGCAATCAGCCCACATGCAGATGTAAATACTCTTGGCTTCATAATCATTCAACCATGATTAAATTTTAGTTTTGGAACAGATGAGTGACTCCTGTTGGCTGCACGTTAGTTTCTCCTCCAAAAATGCTGTATTACATTCCTTAACATTCTGCAGAGCAGTGTCCCTTTGTTGTCAGTAAGATCTTGCCACTCATAAAAATTTCATCCTCCTTGTTCTCAGTGTTCTTCATATACTGTGAGCTGTGTTTTTCAGAGTCTTTCCAACTTATTGTTTTCAGTGACCCCAGTGTTCTTTTCACTGTTACTCTTTTGGTCAATATGGATATATTGCCCCACTCCCAGAGCTATAATCAGCTCATATGTTTCACTTACTTGCTTAGTATAGCATATGTAAGCATTCCTTACCTGTCTGCCACGACAATTCTGGAATTTCTTTCTGACTTTTGGCATTTTTCCTACATTTTTAGGAACCTCACCAATAACTTTTCCCCATAAGACATCAGGAATCTTGCATGGATCATAAATCCTGAATTATACATGGATGTTCTCAAAACAAAACAAAACAAAACAACTTCCTTATCTAATCTTACCTTCCACTTCTCTGATCCAACACTTTCCTTATTAAATCCTCCGTATGCTTTTTCTACTCCTGATTTTATTAAGATTCCTAAAGTAATCAGATATTCATAAACATGATTTGATCTTCACAGTAAACTTTGAAAAATAGACATAATTTTCCACTTTAAAGATGAAGCCACTGAGGCTTGAAATTATTAAATACTGGCACAAAGTCACAACTTCTGTGACAGGTTAGTCTCTTTCCAGAAACAATGCTCTCCATAGTATTTTTCTCTGATTTAGGAAACTCAGTACACACTGTAGATCTGGATGGAGGGGTACTTTCCCGACTCTTTAGTATAGTACTGTAATCAGTATATGATCCTTTTTAGTTAAATAACAAGCTGAAAGCCTCATTTAATGGCTCTTTCCGTATATTGTATATTGTGATAAAAGTTTTGTCAAGGATAAAATTTCTACGTAATTTAATCACTGAAATATAGTGCAATAAACTGCAGGCGAAATTCCCACAGTCAAAGATATGTGAGAGCGTACTTTCTAATTTGCTACCTTTGACCCAAGTCATTGTGATTTCAAAGCATGGTGCATATAGACTTACTATTTTAATGGTGGATTGCTTCAAACAATATATATGGAGATGCCAAAGCAGATTATCTTTTAAGAACTCATTCAGTTGAAAGAAGATAAAAGTCTACACATTAAAGATATAGAAGGCTAAGTTTTAACCAGTGAAATAAAAAGATCAGAAGCATAATGTATCTTTGTTTTTTTCCATCACAATTTGCACTAAAATTATGCTAACATTTGTGGATTTTGTATAATCAAGGTCACTTTATCTAACAATGAAATTACAAATCATACCATTGCATCCAATCACCAAACTAGAGGGCAGAAACTGTGGAAAACTATCTTATATTACAGGATTCAGAAGATGTCTCATTTTAATAGTCACACTATTGACGTAGAAACATGATTTTCAAAGCTTTCTACAGTCAGAACAGAAACATTTGTGTGAGAAACACTTATTCCACACAGTAATCTAACTAGCAAGTTTTGAAACTAAAATAGAAAGGGGATGGTTTGAAATGTGCTATTTAATCCCATAATTCACCAAAGAGCCAGGATTTTAAACTAATCATTAAGTTAAAAAAATTTAACCATGTGTGGAAGTGGCAATAGACCTTGCCAGAGAATACTTTAGCTCTGGTGCTGGCAATGCCACTAATCTGATGTGTGACTTTCTGCAAGTCACTTTCACTTACCAGGATTTTTTATTAATAAAGTGAAACTATATAAAAATGTATGACTTCTAACTAAATAACTATTTTTGGAGACCTTTGAATATGTCCATAATGTCTTTATGGTGTTTTTACTTAAATATTTCTTTTGAAGATGGTCGTGGCAGACATCCTTAAGGAGAGGTTCTTCAAAGCAATGACTATTCTCTCACTTTCTCACCAGTGTTAGAAGTTCAGAACATGTTAATTGGGAAAACTTGAAATTCCAAGGATTTGCAAATGGAACAGGGGCAAATGTAACTGGCAATAATTGATGGCTAATTATGCAAGCAGGGTATGGACCTATCTGCCAATACATACATGCCTTAGGTGTGAGTTTATTAGCAAGCAAGCACACACCCTGGAAGTTGAGTTGTACACATAAAGTGCTTTTGAAAACAAGAGGTTTAACCCTTCAATTTGCACTTCATCTTTCTGACCCTTTCCGCTGCACCTAATTAGTCCTAAAAACTATTTGGAAAAATATCAAATGCCTTCTTTTGCTTTTAAAATAGACTGTAATGAACTGATTTGGAATTTAGTGTGAGTTCCTAGGTACCTGACAAATTTCCTTCTCATAATTAAATCAATTATATTTGACCACTTTCTAGTAAACTATGTCCTTGTCCTTTGATAATGAGGATGGCATGTGGAGCCCATAGTTTGATGGGTAAAGATAAAACCAGGAAAACAATGGTTTTTATCTGGGAATAAATATGGAAGACAATCATAAAAGAGTAAGATTATTAGGTTTTGGGATGATGATGCTGATGATTATTTTGCTTTTGTGTATGTCCTCTGCACAGACTTAGAGAATGGGGCAGTTTTCCCACACGATCCATGGCAGAAGAACACACAAGGGCCATCCGCAGGATCAGAAGCAGAAGTATTCACAATGGCCACCTCTACACTGCACAGCCAGGGGATCCTGTAAGTGCTCAGCCCAGGAAGGAAAAGCCACAGGACAGGAGAGGTGGAGAATGTTGTGGTCAACGTGGAAGATTTGGAAAGCCACTATTCTGTTTCTGGTGAGACACTGCTTTGGAAGGCTGAAAAAATGAGATTGACAGCAAAAGGCGATGGTAAAGACTGCAGTTCTACACAGTGGGAACTTTTTCTTCATCTTTCTCTTTTTATTTCTTCTGGGTTACAAGTTGATTGGTCAGTGCCACTCATCTGTAGGGTGAATCTTTCACTTCAGTGTGCTGGTCTATGTGTTAACATTTGTGCAACAAGGAAGAGCACTTGGGGTGCTACAAAATACAGATATCACTTGAATCTGGCATACATCTTTCAGAGATAATTATGCAGACAGGAAGGTCGTGCAGGTGGGAGCATTCCTCCACTATCGTGTACCATTTCATTTCAACAAACAATTGGCAGCTGTCTCTGCCAGGTTCTACTCCATACAAAATGACAATCGGAAATGCAAAAACATTGTCACCAGGTTTCATGTTGTACAACATAATAAGAATAGTTTTACTGTTTAACTTGAAGACACGGTTAAGTCCTTTCCAAGTGTTTTTTCCTCTGCTTTTATCATGGACTCATTTGTCCATAAATTGGTCCTAATAGGAAACATCTCATTGAATGCTAAGATATTGGCACAGATAACAATGTTCAAAAATTCAGTACCTGGCGCCATGTATAATGATCCTCTAATTCCAGATGGTGGCAGAAACAATTGTTAGTATTTCAGCTGTGAATGTTTCAGCTTTTCATGTAACTCCCAGGAGACTTGAATGTGCATTTTGTCTTCCAGAGTAATGCACTGTGAATTCCTTTGACAAGATTATGCGATTGAAACTCAGCTGGGTTTAGTGATGAACAAAAATGGAATCAATTCATAAAGCATAATTTTCATTTTTATGTCAATACAGCAGTCTAGCTTATCCTATATTCAACATGTTATAAAAATGTTCTACTGAGGTAGTTCATTACTTTATTTCCTACTGCTCCAGGATTCCACTACTGATATAAACTTGACAATAGGACTTAACAGGAGATTTAGTAAGAGACTCAGTTGTATACTGCTAAGAAAGTTTTAGTCCAAGGACTGAGAATAACAGAAAGAAACTCAAACAAATTGTGAACAGACAAACCATATGAACAATTAACTTTAAAGGGCCAGGCAGGAAGAACAGTAGAAAAGAGATATTGAGGAGTCTCTGAAAATCAGAGCTGCAAGGCAAGGTAGAGCCTCAGCAAGGTGAAATCCTTGTGCCTGTGAATAAAAACTATAAATTATTTTTATTGGGTTCCTGGATTTCAGGTATTGAAGAGAGGAAGATGTTGAAGGTGCCACTGTGATGATCTTTCCTCAGTAATTACTCTTAGTATCTTCAGAGTGTGTTTATTCAGCACTGAATACCTACAGAGTGTCATTAAGTTTCACTGCTACGTGCAACTGTTACAGTTGATTGGAAACATCTGTCTGGAACTCTGTGTGGAGGGGGATTCTGATCCCTTGTCTGGGCTCAGACAGAATGGGTGCCCCAGTGCCTTTTTTACTGCTTACTTTACAGAAATTTTGCTGGGGAGATAATTGAAATAACTTATATAAAGAGCTAAACATAAGGCCTGGCACAGAGTAAACTTTGACACAGGTGTCCTTCAGTAGAAAATATCATCAAACTGAGATAAAACTATTTCAATAATCAAGAAAACTGGCTTGTTAACGAATGGCTCGACACACTGGACACACTTCAGTTACAATTTGAGCCATAGGTTTCCTATATCATGAATAACTCATTTGCTCTGTGATTATGTCAGCTCTGTTCTCATGCCAGGACTAAATTCTGGGCAAGATTCCCTCATGCAAAGACGATCATGGCTGCAGCAGTTCCAGGCCTCACTTCTACACCTGAGTTGTTCAATCTCATGGGCTCATCTGGCAGCTCTCTAGAACTAGTGAGGCTTCAAATACAAATATTTACCACATAAGCATTTATCAAAGAAATGTATTTTTGCTGTTGTTGTGTTGGGTTTTTGGGTTTTTTTTTTTGAGACAGAAGTTCAGTCTGGCTTCAAACTCACAATGATCTTCCTGCCTCAGCTTCTGCATTGCTGGGATTATGCGTGTTTGACACCATGTCCACCTAAAGATAAATTATTATCAATGCTATTATTTGGATGGGTGATGGTTGGCTCTTACCTTACAGATTTTCCAATTGCTTTTTATTAAATTACATTAGGTTTGTTCAACTAACCTTTTAATTAAAAAGATCAAAACAGTTTTGAATATATTAACCAATCAGTGACCTCAAATAGCAAAGTGAATTCTTTTACATATACCTAGTTTTGGAGTACTCAAGGTTATTCAGCAACCACAATCTACCCATAGGATTGATCAAAGCTAGTTACACATAATCTGCATTCCAGCAATGTGCCTGTTCTCATTTGAAGAAGAAATTAGAATCCGTGAGGCAGCTACAAACACTGATTCCACTATTTTCCTAACTTTCATACTTGATAACACAATGATAGAGTATTCCACTCTTCCCCGGTCCAAAGGTTTTCTGTGATCCACTCCTTACTTAGGGCTGCTAGAAAGTTTCAAGGAAAAATGTTTCAAATACGTGACTTATCTGTTTAGCACTTGCTATGTTTCAGATATTCTGCTCTGAGCCATAAATATCCTGTGATACTCAGCATGATGTGACGGATGCTTCAACATAAATATATAACCAAGATTCTCACTGAACACAAAACACATAAATTTTGGGGTACACACATCAATGTATATGGTACAGGATGAGAGCTAAAGCATATATCATCAACTGATCATTATCAAGAGTACAAAGGAATAGGACAAGATCTATTTTGAAGGGACTAGGATAACATTTTTGACCAGTAGTGCTAAGAGAGTCTGATATCCATATGTAACAAGATAAAATGGGATCCCTATGCTATTGTGTATACAAAAATCTGCTCAATATGGATTAAAAACCTACATATAAGACTGGAAACGTTTATATTCTGAAAAAAAGATGGGAGAAAATCTTTAAGTTACTGGTTTTCTCACTGAAGCTCTTTACATTTTGAAAAATATAAATCAGTTTGACAATATATCAAAGGAAAATCATCTTAGTTGTTGAGGGATTATGCTTATACTCATTCAACAGTCAAAGAGACAAGATCATCATCTTCTTTTTGTACTTTTCTCAACAAACCATCATATCATGTTTGTATAAAAATATTTTCTTTTTAAACTAAGTAAAGGAGACCATTGACATGGACATTAGGATTGGCAATGTAGGAGCATGTTAGGTTTGGAGGCCTAAAAAATATTTTGATGTGGAGAAAGGTGAATGGTGAAGGCGAGCAGAAAATTGACAAGAAATATCCTGACAAATTTCCATTGCATCTGATGTACACCTATTGCTGCTGCTAAGAAATCAAAACCTATGGAATCAGTGCTGTAAGTTTGGTTTGTTTATGTTCATTCATGGGATGTCATTAATTCTTTGACAAAATAAGCCAGGTCATATCTTTCAAGATAGGAAAGCAACATAGAGACAAATGATCTCTTATGAAAAGCACTAACTCTTCCTTTAATACATCTGTAATAACTCTGCTGTTTTCACTGGTTCTACCCTTGTGATGCTTCTCATGGCTGTCGCAGGCGGGAAAAGTTAAGGAAGTATAACTTCAGTTGAATGAAAGCTTGGAAGATATTCCAAAGTTCCAGTCAAAGCTGGCTTTAAATACACATATTCTGAAGGATGAGGTCATGTGCCATTTTAGTCTGAATATGTTTTTAAAATTTCATGAGACAGACTTATCTTAAAAATTATCTCTGCTGATCAGAAGTGCAAATCTGACTTGGAAGTCTGTATTTTTATTTGCTAAACATGGCAACTCTAAAAGAGAGAAGTTGATAGTCACACCCAGGTTTACTTCTTGTTCTCTTCCGGAGAACAAGAGTTAGTTTTCTCTATCTTATGCCTGCTCTGTTATGATTGAACTGGAACCATGCTACTGTGCAGATTTCTGGTGATTCTATAAATTCTGAGGTAAGGCATTTTGCTTTATGAATTTGTGAATTTCTTAATTAGCCTTCTCTCTTAATGAATGAAGTCACATACTTTAAAGAGTTCCAATAACCCAAAGAAGGAAGACATGAGAATAGGACATCACAGCCACCCTAACCCCTCCCTTTGATTGCTTTTGGAAAGCAGGATCATTTAGTTTGAAATTATAATTAACAAGAACAGAAAAATGGAACTCTTTCATGACTCTACTTTCCTTAAGGAGAAATATTAAGGATAATCTATTTCCAATTCATTAACTGATACATGGAGAAATTAAAGTTCATATTCTTTATTTTATGTTTAAGTCAGTAGGCTTTCTGCATTAATTATACCAACTCAAAATCAATATGCTTCTACAGATATTTATTGAGTCAGCTATGTGTATAGAGTATTGTATTAGACCCAGGAATTTCAGGCGGTTTATAATATAATGACTTTCTTTCATCTCAGTACCTAATACAGTGACAGTGACAAGTTGTTCAAAAGGATGAATTGATGTAGGGGGCTATAAAAGAGAAATTGACAATTGTACCAGCTCCTGTTCATCTAGTTATTATGGTGTAACTAATACAACAATGTTTTTAATCCTCTCCATTTGTCAACAAACTTAATTTGGTTACAGCCAATTATCCGAAAAAAGGAAAGATGTTGGAGAAAATTTAAGAACACATTGAAAGATGGGGGCTCCTGTCATGACTCAATTTGTTGTCACAGGTAGATACATTACACATATATATCACAAAGATACATTATAAAGATGAATTATGAAAAGTTTTAAAAGATTGGTAAACCACACAGACAGTGTTTAAAAAGAGGAATTTGGACAATGATCTATGATCCTTCTACTACATTTTATGTGTTTTTGAGTTTTATTTTTGTAGCCTATTTTTAGTCCATTAATTGTAAATGATATGGTACAGAGACAAAAAAAAAGAGAAAGATCAAAAGAGTAAGGACAGTAATGACCTGCTATTTCACTTTCTGCATTATGGTGCTGTCCAATATACTATTACAATTTCAATAGACTTCACGAAGGCTTCCATTAACATCATCTGGAGTGGTCACAAGGCTCTTTCAAATCCATTATTACCTGCAGTGTGAAAGTCTTTAATGTGTACAACTTCATAGCTGAGACACGTGGCATCTAAACTTTTGGTTTTGCTTTTTGATGACAGTTTTTCCATTATGTCAAGTTGCACAAATAGTATGCTAGCAGCTTTCAGTATCAACTAGCAGTCATCTTGGAACTGTCTCACATTATTTCATTCCTGATGTCAGCTAGGGCATCTAACAAGTGGCATAACCATGTTCACTGCATGTACTCATTATGTCCTTCCATGTGTGTATCTGTGTTTTCAAGAGACAATTCATTCTGCAATTAATTTCATAAATATATATAAGACATATATTTATGAAACAGCAGGAAATTCTGGCTAAAATGGTTTAGAACTGCCCAAAATTACCCATAGTATAGATATGTTTGGTATCATCTAACTTTATCTGATCAGCAGATTTTCAATGTTATTTAATCTAGTTATTTTAAAACAGTGTTTCCTTTTTAAACCATTAAATCTTTCCCTTCAAACAGGATATGGGATGCTAATATGGAACTAGATAAAAATAGAAACCTAGATTGAGCCATTTACTTTTTAGATGAGGAAACTTCTGTATAAACATAAAATAGGACTAGATTCATTAAATAGTAAGTGGTAAAGCCAGCTCTAAAACTGGTTTATTCAAAGATTTTAGTCCCATTTGTAGCATCAACTATCTATAGCTTGAGAAATTTATTCCAAGACTCTGAGTCTGTTTTCATCATTTTTAAAATGAGAATAATGAAGTTCTTCATTGAACACTATTATGAGAATTACATGAGGAATTGTATGTGGACTTTCTTTGTAAATTACACTGAACTATAAACATATTGCTTCTGTTCATCATTTCCTGACATTCAGCGTAAGACTTTTGCCCTGACATTTGTAATGCTGGATTTTTTAATTTTAGCAGTAGAATCATTTATTAAACATAAACTTTAGTAAAGCTCCCCAAATAAAACATATAAAATGAACTTCTTATGATACAAGCACAAGTAGCACTCCGATCCACAGCTGCATTTCTCCTAGAAACCCTCTAGGGGAGGGGTCTAGAAACCCTCCCAGGGCTCCACAGAACATAAAGATTACTGACAACACACTTAGCAACATTATGTGACTACGTACCTTCTTCTGTATAGATGGAATATATTTGATTTTCTTTTTATTGTATCTCAGATCTTCTGAAATACAGGAAGTCAAGAAAGTACAAATTGTTTTTCTACTTCTCAAACTCAGCAGAGATAAAAGGAAAAAAGGGAAACCATTTGGAATAACAGATCAAATTTCACAGAACAATGTTAACAGTGTGGTTAAGTGTTATCAGGCTGCACTTTCAGTACTGAAGGAATCAGCACTTCCCCACACCACCAGTGTCTTGGTAGACAGATTAAACCTCACTAGGTTTCTTTTTAATCTCCATCATCACTTGATGCCCCCGGAGAATGGATGTACTCCATTTGAATGCACCAGTGCCACAAGGGACTGAAAATACCATTGTATTGACTGACCCAGGAAGGCGAAGTGCTACAAGTCAAAGAACACTGCTACCACTATTAATGTTCTTCTGACATCCATGATCTCATTTAATCATAAAACTGACCTTATGAGGAACCTGGAACCTCTGTTTTTAAAAGGATATATCAGAGCCTCAGAAAAGTTAAGTAACCAGGCAAGCAAGACAACCTGGATCTAAAGCTCACTTTGTCAGATTCTTACACTCTTGCTTTGTGACACCAAAAAGCTTCAAGGACAATCTTTGATTCATTCATTCAACAGAAATTATCCATTGCTACAGTGTTCAAAGAATTATTAAAAAATGAATTAAACAAATGAGGTTATACTCAATGACAATTCAAGAACAGGCTAGTTTGTGCATGATCTAAAGTTTCTAGATTGGACTACATAATTATTTCAGACCTATAACACCATTAACTTACTCCAATGACACAACATTTTCCATCTTTGTTAATGGAAATCATATATCTTTGAGTTATATTGCAGGAAACAAAAGTGATCATGGTTAAATGATAAAATACTTTGTAAGCTTAGATAATCTTCTTAGAGACCCATGGATTTATGATGTTCTAGTTATGACCTTATTTCTAGAAATTAATCAAATTACATACATATGGATATGTATGCATAGAAATATGGAAAATGTTTCTTTTTAATCTCCAATAATCTGATCTTTTACCTTCTAGAAATACATACTAGATAGACTGGATACACAGATAGATAGATAGATAGATAGATAGATAGATAGATGATAGTGTGGGCATAACAATTCAATAAAGATTTACAATTTGAGTTATGATAAAACATAAATCTTGCACAAAGAAATCAAATTATCAAAACCTAGACCTGTTTTTCTCCATATCTTACACTCCCCACTACAGGGAAGTCACCTGATTTTTGTGACTCTAAGGTCATTTTCAATTTGTACATCTAGAACTTCTATTGGTGATACTCTAGTAATTGGTTTTAGGTATGGTTTACCACATTGATTCACCCTCAAAACCCCACTCTTTCTAATAATATGAGATCCCAGTTGTTGATTCTGGAAAGTATTTCCTATGAGTTTGATTTTTGTTCATGAACTCTCTGGCTACCACTATGTCTTCAAGATTTCTACCTACTTTGTCTTCCAGCATATTTAGTGTTTTTGTTTTAATATTTAGATCTTTTATCCATTTTGACTTTAGTTAGTGCATGGTAATAGACATGGGTGTAGTTTTAATTTTCAGCATATGAAAATTCAGTATTTCCAGCACCAGTTATTAAATGGGTTATCTTTCTTCAAGTGAGTGTGTTTGGCCCATTTATCAAAGATAAGGTGACTAAGTGAGATTGTAGCAGTTATTGCATTTTGTAGCCACTCCATTATCTTCAGGTCCATTTATATTACACTCTGATTTTATCATAGCTTTGTAGTATAATTTCACATCAGGGATTGCGATGCTTTCTGTCTTTTTGTTGCTCAGAATTGCTTTTACTATTCTAGATCTCTGGTTCCAGATTAATTTTACTAAAAATTACTCTAGATCTGTAAAGAATGAAATGGTATTTTCACTGTAATTGAATTAAATCTGTTTAACAATTTTGGGAGACTGGCCATTTTCACAATGCTTGTTCTTCCTGTCCTTGTGCAAGGAATATCTTTCCATTTTCTGAGATCCTCTTTAATTTCTTTTTTTGGGGGGTATTATAATTTCCCTGAATAGATCTTTCACTTCTTTTGTTAGATTGATTCCTAAGTATTTCCATTTTTTGGATGCTATTGTGAAGAGTGTGGCTTCTGTTATTTCTCTCAGTGATTTTGTTAGTGTATAGGAATGATACTGATTTTTGAGTGTTGATTTTGTATCCAGTTACATTACTGAATTTATTTATTATACCTAGGTTTCTTTCAGTGGAGTTTTGGTGTTCTTCTGTTTAGAATATCATGTCATCTGCAAATGATAATTCAACTTGTTCATTTCCTATCCTTACTCCTTTTATTTCTCTCCCTTGTCTAATTGATCTGGCTAGTATTTACAGCACTATACTGAATAGGAATGGTGACAGTAGGCATCTTTGTCCTTTGCCTGATTTTAGGGTAAGGGTTTTCCATTTTGGGTCATTTAATATGATGCTGTCTATTGTTTTGACATAGATAGCTTTTATCATATTGAGGTAAAGACCATCTATTCCAATTTTCTGTGAGGTTCTTACCATGAATGAGTGTTGGACCTTATCAAAAGCTTTTTCTGCATCTATAAAAATGATCACATGATTCTTATTTTTGGCTCTACTGATATGCTGGATTACATTTATTGATTTATGTATGTTGAACCATCTCTGCATTCCTGGGATGAAACCCACCTGGTCGCGGTGTATAGTCTCTTGATGATTTGCCGCATTCTTTTTGCCAATATTTTATTGAGAATTTTTGCATCTATGTTCATTAGTGAAATTGGCCTTCAGTTCTCTTTTTTGGGTGGGTCTTTCTGTAGTTTTGGTATTAGAGTAATACTTGCTTCCAGGAATGAGTTAAGGAGAATTGCTTCCCTTTCAATTTCATTGAAGAGTTTGAAGAGTGTTGCCTTAAGACTTCTTTGAATTTCTTTTTTTTTTTGTACTGGAGATTAAACTCACGACCTCACGCTTGCCAGGCAGGAGCTTATGCTGCTGAGCTAAATCCACAGCCTCTGAATTTCTTGTAAAATTCCGTGGTGAATCCATCAGCACATGGGCCTTCTTTGTTGGTAAGGCTCTAATTACATTTTCAGTTTCATTAACTGAAATTGGGTTGTTCAGCAGTTTTGCATCTTCTTGATTCAGCTTTGGTAATTCATATGTTTCTAAGAACCTGTTCATTTCTTCTATGTTATCAAGCCTATGAGAGTAGAGGCTTTAGAAGTAGGTATTGATGATCTTCTGTATTTCCACAGGATCTGTAGTGATTTCCCCCTTTTCATTCCTTATTGCATGAATTTGAGTTTTGTCTTCCCTTTTTTTTAATATAGTTGGCTAGGAACTCATTGATTTTATTTACTCTTTCAAAGAACCAACTTTTTCATTTGTTAATTCTCTGTATTGTTTTCTTAATCTCCATTGTATTGATTTCTGTTCTGATATTTATAATTCCCTCCCCTCTTTTAGTTTTTGGTTTGACTTCTTCTTTTTTTAGATGTTTGAGGTGTGGTAGCAGGTCATTTATTTGTTTTCATTCTGTTTTCCTGATGTAGGAATTCACCACATTAAATTTTCCTCTGAGGACTGCTTTCATTGCATCCCACAGTTCCCACTAAATTGTATTTGTACTTTTGTTTACTTTTAGATAGTGTTTAATTTCTTCTTTAATTTCTTCTGTGACCATTGATTCAGGAGTGAATTATTTAATTTCCTTGTGTTTGTGTGGTTTTTGTTGTTTCTTTTGTCATTAGTTTCCAGTTTTGTAGCACTATGAGCAGATAATATGTTTGGGATAATTTCAATTCTTTTGCATTTACTTAAGCATGTTCTATGGATTAGTATATGGTCTATTTTAGAGAATATGGCATGCGAATCTGAGAAGAATGTATATTCTGTTGTTCTGTGGAACACTGGACACATCTATTAAATCCATTGCTTCATAAGTTTGATTCAGTTCTTTTATTTGTTTTCTGATTTTCTGCCTCATTGATCTGTCTCTGTCAGTGGAGTGTTAAAGTCTCCCATTATAACTGTGCTATTGCTTATTTGATGCATCATTTCTATTAATATTTGTTTTATATAGCTGTGTGCTCCTATATTTGGCGCATATATATTTAAGGTTGTTATCTCTTCCTCTTGACATTTTCCCCTAACTAGTATGGAGTGACCTTCTTTATCTCTTCAGATCATTCTTGGTTTGAAGTCCACATTGTCTGCAAACGGAATAGCTACCCCCGCTTTTTTTTTTTTTTTTTTTTTTTGGTTTCCTGTTGCATGAAGTATTGTTTTCCATCATTTGCTTTTCAGTCTGAATTTACTTTTGGGTTAGGTGGGTTTCTTGTATATCGCATATGATTGGATGTTGTTTCTTGATCCATTCTGCCAGTCTGCTTCTTTTAACTAGTGAGCTGAGGCCATTTACATTACTGATTATACCTGATATATATTGGCTGATTTTTGTCATGTTATCTTCCTGCTGTTGCTTATTTAACTTCCCCCTCTGTTTAATTGTTTGTTCTGCTTGTTGTTGTTTTTTTCCATTTGGTGTTCTTGAAGTTGTAGTTATTTTTTGTCTATCTAGAATGTCTTTCAATATTCTTTGCAAGATTGGTTTGGTGTTCATGAAATTCTTCAGCTGTTCTTTATCATGAAAGTATCTTATTTCTCCATTGATTTTGAAGGACAGTTTTGCAAGGTACATCAGTTTGGGTTGGAAGTTGTTTTCCTTTAGGATCTAAAATACTTCACTCCACGCTTTACTTGATTTCATTGTTTGTGTTGAGAAGTCTGCTGTGATTTTGATGGGTTTTCCATCAGATGATTTGTTTCTTTTCTCTAACAGCTTTTAGTATTCTGTTCTTATGTTGAATTTCTGGGATATTGATTATTATATGTCTGGGTGCAGATTTATTTTGGTTATGGCTGATCGGTGTTCAATATGCTTCACTTATCTTTATGTCAGCTTCTTTTCCTATGTTTGGAAAATTTCAGCTCTTACTTCCGTAAATAGTATTTTTATATCACTTGTTTTGTCACCTTCTTTTTCATTTATACCTATTAATCTTACATTGTTTTCATTTGCAAAATCTTGCCTCTGTTGAATTGTTATTTCCTGTTTCCTTGTTATTTTAAAAAGATCTTTCCTTTCCTTTTGATTAGCTGCAATCTTGTCTTTGAGATCTGAAAGTCTAACCTCACAATCATTGAGACAGTTTTGTCAGCTTTCCATGGAATATTTCATTTCCAGGATATCTCTTTGAATCTGTTTCATGCATTTTAGTTCTTTTTATATTGTTTATTCCAGGTTTCAATCATTTTGCCCTGTTCCTCTATTTTTTAATTATGTCTTCTTTAGATGTGTTTAGCAATTTTTTTCATTACATTTATCATTTCTTATTTTACTTGGGGGATTATTTCTGGTCTGAGTTCCTTTGTAGCTTCATGGAGGTGTTTCTTTACTTCACTTGTTCTCATTTCAGATGTTTCTGATGTATGGCTTACATTTTCTTCTGTCTGTGTCTCTTACCTTGTTTGGGATGGGCTGGAGGCTTGTGATCATATTCTGCTCTTTTGTTTTATCATTTTGTTGTATTTCTCTGGGACAGTTGAATGCAAAGTCTCAGTTGTTTCTTGGATTGAGGATGGATGTCTGTACTACAGGAAGTTTCACCAGTTGAGTGGGGATGACATAGTCCTTACCAGGTCCATAGTGGCACTCAAAGGCTCCACAGATGTAGGGTACACTGCGTGGACCTTCAGAACACCCTATATAGCTCACCAAAGCTCCCTGGTTGCTTGAGGTCACTGGGGATGGTGCTACCAGGTTCTGAGTGGTGTACCAAGGGTGAATGGTATGTGGAGCACACTGGGAAGGCCTTCAGCTCATGCCATGTGGCACATCAAAGCTCCTTGGCTTCTTGGGGTCTCTGAGTGGGGCCCTATCATGTTCTGAACAACATACCAAGGCTACACAGCTAGATGGAGTTCATTGTGGAGGACTTCAGCTCATGCCACTTTGCATGCAGCAGATCCCAGCTACCTGGGGTCACTGGACAGGGCCCAACTAGGACCCAAATGTCCTGGACAGTTTGGGCATGCTGGGCAGGGCTCTACCAGGTGCTGAGCAAAGTCCTGTGGCTGTACAACTAGTTAGAGTTTGCTGTGGGCATCTTCATCTCACATACAGTGGCTCCCAGTTATGTGGGGATCCAAAACCAAGACCATATTAATATTTGGCTATCTTCAGCTATAGTACCTTAAATGATATGTGTGCAGGACAGACAATAAATGAATGCCTGGCCCAAGTTTTGTTCAGAATGAGTTACAAAGGACCATGGGACCATAAATTGCTCAATTCTTTAATCATAAATACAGTAATATAACATAACATAACGTAACATAACATAATATTTAGTATTTGATGAAGCTCCTGTGAGGAAAGAGCTCTTATGATAGGAAAGGGCAAACAGAAGCCTCTCAAATGTTCCTATCCGCTAACTACATCTAGTCAAGGCAGCAAAAATTTCAGTGTTGTTGGGGAGTGGTGGAATGGCAGAAGAAATAGTCAAATATAATGACACAAATAAAACAGCTTTGTGTATTTTGTACCGTGTCTCCATTTCATTGCCAAATCTGGCCTGCACTAAAGTCAAAGGCATACTTGAAGATGAGAGTAGACTACAAGAGAATAGTAGCTCAAGTAGAGAGCACCTTACCACTGGTCACCAAGGGCCCACATAATTAGATTTATGTGTCAGGAACTGCTTTTCATCAGTTGCACTGAAACAAAGTTTGGGCAAGCCAACAAGTTCAGCATTAGTTGGGAGTGATGAATCTAGAATCAAGTGTGAGCAGAGCCAGCTTGCCCAATAAGTTGAATTAACAGGAAGCCACACTCCCATGTTACTCAGTATTATTACACCAGCTCCCATCTTACAGTTCTTACTAATGACCACATAGAAGGAGGGATCCACTTATGATTAACTGATGCAGGAGGAAAAGGTCAAAATTCTTTCATGGTTGGATCATTAAGATATGTAAGTAAATAATAAAGTACTGCAGTATAGCCCCTTTCAAGGGTGGCCTTAATAACAGGTAAGAAAAAAAATTCTAGTGGGTAGAGCTTTGGAAGAAACACCTAGTTTGCGTAGAGAGAAAAGTATATAGATAGTATATAGATAGATAGATCATGAAGCCTGGAAGTAGAACAATAGAAAATTGAGCTCAGAAAGGTTCAGGTAGGGCCATGAAGATGGGCTTATAGGAACTGATAGGATCTGTGACCACTATCTTTGTCACATATTGAAAACCAGCAGACAGCATAGTGTCACACAAGAGACAAGTTAGAGTTAATGCCTAGGCAGGTAGATGATGGTAGTAGACCTCTGTGATGGGTTACTCCAGTTCTGACAATGAGGCACACAACAGGAATAACCATAAAGAATATTTTTTCATGAGTCCCAAATCATGTGGTTCCTTTTGCCAGTGTTGATGTTTTTACTTCTATTGCAGATGTTGAATGTCCTGACGAACTCCTAGTCTTTTAATTTCCATTAGGTTTCAAGGATACCTACATGCTATTTGATGACAATTTAACTACACTGAAATACCATGGGAGGGTAGAATTTCATGTTGCCTAGAATCAACAGACATGCTTGGTATGAGTTTGTCTTTCCAGCCCATAAGGCGTCATTCACCTTTTATCTGTGGACATGGAGTTCCACATAGCCTTGCATTTTATTATGGAATAGACAGGCATTATCATGCATTGTACTCCCCACCTTGGAACTGCCAACCTTGTAAAGGAACCTGTTTGGTTATGACAACGTAAGAGTTGAGGTACAGTCTTTCTGTCTGCACTATATGTTTTTAATCAAAGCTATTTATAAAATGTTGTGTGTCAAAAGGAATGAACACAAGGGTATCTCAGTCAAATGTAGAATCACAAAATGTTCCCGATAACCAAAACTTCCAGTAATCCTTGTGAGAAATTTGTGTATCTTGTTTGTGCAATTACAGATTCTGTGAAATTAGATGTCCTCATGTCCCAAGGGTAAGGTCCCTACCTGAGAATAGATCAAGAAACTTACTATTTTGTTGTTTTTGTCATTTAAAATTTTAAGTTGATGAATTTGCACAGTATGATGTCTTGAAACATGACTGCATTACAAAAGGGGTAAACTGAGCTAATTAATTCACATTATTACAATTTTTGTGGCAGACATTTAAATCTACTTACTTTTTTGTATTTTATTTTATTTTGAAGATAGTGAATTACAACAAAACAAGACAGAACAAAGCCAATAGAGACAAAGCAGTGAAACTGGTACAGAATTTCAGAGCAGGATCCTGGGATAATAATAAAAGTTATATTTTGTTGACTTCACAATAGTTGTCCATTCAATCAGGTATAGCAAAATAAAAACAAAAACAGAACATCAGAAAATCACTCAAAACAGAATATTGAATACAGAAAAACAATCAGAATAAAGCAAAACAGTGAAAACAACATTTGCCTTCAAAGAGAAGATAGAGCCCAAACACTGGCCCAGACGACTGCCGCGCCCACCCCAGGTTGAACCACCATATCATGCCTGCACCCAGTGTGCTCTCCCCACATGTTGTCCTGGAGGACCACCATTGTCACCTGGCTTGGCCTGCTGCCCGTGCTACCCTCCCCATCTCTTAGATCAAGTACTTCTGTGAATGTTGTGCTCCCACTCTCCCTCCAAGAACCTTGAACTGCAGGGGATTGGCTATGCTGGTTTGATGGGAGACTCAGTAGCCCTTTGCCAAGACAGAGGACATTGGCAGATTTCAGTCACCATGTACTCAACAATGGGACAGACATCAACCATACAGTAGGACCTCAGGAGACATATTGCTAAGAGTTGTGACTATTGGGTTTGAATAACCAGATATTGGCCCAGAGGGTGAAAATGACAAAACAAAAATGCAAAATGAAATCTCAAACATCTAGTTCATCAGGAGCAAGAACAGATGACAGTGAAATAGAGAACTTTAAAAGTCATACACCAGAAATCTCTGAAAAGAAAGAAAATGAAATAAACAAATCCATGAGCTTACAGAGGAAATCAAATTAGAAATAATTTCTTATATAAAGACAAAAATAAAAACCTTGGTAAATGAGTTGCTCAGCATAGCTAGAGAAGAAATATATAAAAAATACAGGAACATGGGCAATTAATTGAAACTTTGAATGAACAATATGGAAAACAAGCAGAATCCATGAAACAAATTCAAAGAGATACCCAAGAAACAAAAAGTTCTATTCAAAGATGGCTAAATTGTTTAAATGAAGCTGAGGATAGAATTTTAGACATTGAGGACAGGATCACAGCTAGCAATCATGAAAGAGTATAACTTATAAAAACAAAAAAGCAGCATGAAATCACAATCCAGCAGCTTCAAGATGATGCCAGGAGAAACATAAGATTAATAGACATCAGTGAAGATGCAGGAGTCAACGCAAATGACATAGGTAAGCTATTCACAGAATTAATAGCAGAAAATATCCTAAACATTGGGAAAAAATCTTACATTCAAATATCTGAGGCATATAGAATGCCACTCACAAACAGCATAAATCTACACTCAGAAATATAACAATAAAGATCCCAGACATACAGCATAAAGACAGAATACTACAAGCTATTAGAGAAAAGACACAACTCACCTATCAAGGAAAGCCTGTTAGAATCACAGCAGACTTTTCAGCACAAACCGTCAGGTTAAGATGAGCTTCCAGTGCAGTAATTCAAGTCCTAAAAGAAAACAACTTTCAACCCACACTCATGTACCCAGAAAAACTGTCTTTCAAATTTAATGCAGAAACATGCTACTTCCATGACAAAGAACAACTGAAGAAATTCATGTCCACAAAACCAACCCTAAAAAGAATACTGAAAGACATGTTAGATAGAATTAAAAATGACCACAATCTCCAGAACAACAACAGAAAGAAATCAACAGGATGGATATGAAATTAAACACAGGAGAAAATCAGGAAACCAACAATAGGAACACAACATGGCAAAGTCAAGCCAGTACATAGCTGTGATATCCATAAATGTAAATGGACTCAATTTACCTATCAAATGAAACAGGTTGACAGAATGGATCAAGAAACAGGATCCTGCAGTATGCTGCATACAATAAACACATATAACTCCAAAAGAAACTCATAGATTCAAAGTCAAAGGATGGAAAGCAGTATTCCATGCAACAAGAACCCAGGAAAAAGCAGGGGTAGCTCTTCTGTTTGCAGACAAAGTGAACTTCAAATCTAAAAGAATTAAAAGAGATGAAGAAGGCCACTACATACTTGTAAGTGGAAAACTACAATAGGAAGAACTAACAATTATAAATATATATGCACCAAATACAGGAGCACCCAACTATATAAGACAAATACTAGGGGGCATGAAAAACAAAATACACAAGAACACAATTTTAATAGGAGACCTTAACACCCCACTGTTACAAAGAGATAGATCAACTAGGCAAAAATTCAACAAAGGAATAATAGAACTGACTCATACCTGTGAGCAAGTGGACTTAGATATTTACAGAGTGTTCCACCCAACCACATCAGAATATACATTCTTCTCAGCTGTACATAGGACATTCTGCAAAATAGACCATATATTAACCCATAAAGCATTCTTAACTAAATGCAAAAAAAGCAAAAATATCCCATGCATAATATCTGACCATACCACACTAAAATTGGAAATCAATGGCAAAAAACCTTCAAAACCTGCGTAGATACATAGAAATTAAATAACAACCTTCTGAACAACCAATGCATTACAGATGTAATTAAAGAAGAAATAAAACAATACCTATAATACAATGAAAATGCAGATACAGCATTCCATAAACTATGGGATGCAATGAAAGCAGTCCTAAGAGGGAAATATATAGCAATAACTAGTCACGTCAAGAAAATGGAATGAGCACAAATAAATAATCTAATGCTACATCTTATCTTACTAAAAAGTTTTTGCATTTCAAACAGTATCTCCAACAGAGTGAGAAGAAAACCCACAAATTGGAAATATCTTAGCCAACTATTCATAAGACAAGGGATTTCTACCTAGAGTGCATAAAGAATTAAACAAAGATTCAGGCTCACAAAATTCAAAGACCCAATCCAAAAATGAGCATTGGTGTTGAATACATACTTTTCAGATAAAGAAATACAAATGGCAAATAAATATATGAAAAAATGTTCAGCATTATTGGTCACTGGAGAAATGAAATATAAAACAACAGTGAGATTCCATCTCACTCCTGAAAGAATGGCCAATATCAAGTTATCAACCAATAACAAATGCTGGATGGACTGTGTGGAAAAAGAAACTCTACTCTTGGTGGGAGTGTGAAATAGTGCAGCTATTGTGGAAATCAGTGTGGAGATTCCTCAAAAATCTAGGATTAGAGATTCCATTTGACCCAGCTATCCTGTTTCTGGGCATTTTCCAAGAATAATTGAAAACATCATACCACAGTGATATATGTGCACCCATGTTTATAGCAGCACTATGTAATAGCCAAATCTTGGAAACAACCCAAGTGCCCATCAATCGAGGAATGAATAAAAAGTTGTAATATTTTTATGAAATGGAGTACTAATAAGCTGTAAAGAAAGACCGCATTCAGGCTTTTATAAGTAAATGGACATGACTGGAGGCCATACTAATAAGTAAAATAAATAAAATTCACATGTTCAAATACTGTATTGTCTCCCTAGTGTAAGAAACTCAAAAAGCAAACATGATCCAAAATCTACAATAAATACTGTGTAAGGGTAAGACATTGCCCAAAGAGGAAAACTAATTAGAATAGAAGAAAGGAGGAAAGAAAGAAGCAAAAAATAAAAGGACATAAATCTGTACATATATACAAAAGCTAAGGAAAATGACTGTGCTACTAATTCTATTAGTTCTTGGAAAATAACAGTTAATACTCATATGACTAGATAAATTTTGCATGTCTAATTCTGGTAATATAAATAACCCTTTTGAAGGTAACAATGTGCAGTATTGCAAACTAACTATCATCTTGTTTTGAAAACCTATACTGTTATTGTTTTGGGCTTATTGCTGTTGATGTTTGTTTTTGCTTTTTGTGTTCTGTGTCTTTTTTTCTCTTAAATAAAAACACAAAAACAAAATTAAAATTAAAAAACTCCACAATTCACCAATATGTATACATGTTGGAAAATAAATATAAAATTAAGAAAAAAATGAATACTGGAGTATAAATGGCAGTAAATCTCACTTCCTAAAGATAAATAGCTGTTAAAATGGTGCATAAATACTTCAATACTTCAAATATTTTTCATCTAAATGTATTTCATATATTTTGACCTACCCTTTAAAGTCATCAGCTAGCTTAGATTGTTGGTGTTTTAGAGGTATTTTTTAAAAAAATACTTGTTAAGGTATTTTTATTTGTGTCTTTAATGAGTATCATATTAATTAGTAGAACCCCAAGTAATTAAATGAATACATTAAAGCCAACTACTTGTGAAATAATTCTTTTGGGGAGAGGACAAAGAACTTTCACTAAAAGTGCATTGCATGCTATTTGAAATGATTCAATTAAAAAAACAGCCAATCACACTGACGAGCTTGGAAGATTCCAAGCCCAACTTATCATTTCAGGTTTAAACAATGAATCAGGCAACAATAAATAAGCAAGTAAAGCCTCAAGTGGCATGACTTTTGAAGTACAATTTCTGATGGTCATGCATACATGCCTTAATTTTATATTGCTACATGGTGAAGAAAGGGTGCTTGTAGGGCAGTATGTTCTTTACATGTAACCACTTGTGTTTCTAGCCTTTTGTGTTATTTGCCAATATGATTGTTATGATCGCGGTGCATCAATATTCACAGAACATGGTGAACCCATTTGATTTACAGAGTTGAATGTTTTTTCCTGAGTTGTGTCTTTTAAATTTTTTTAATTTCCTATATTTTTCATTAGAGAAATCAGATATGACATTATTAGATAATCTTACTTTCCGTATCAACCACCAAGTACATATCATCAATTGTTTACTACTATAAAGAGATCTTTTGGAATTTTTACTTTTTTGGAGGGTAATTAATTTAAAGACAATTAATGGTCAGATGGTGCTGCACAATTTTATTAATTTCAATATATGTGATTTTCTGGCACCGCTCATTTTAGTCCAGATATTGCTGAACTTGGCAGCCTCACTTCATGTCTTTTGATCTATGACCATATACCTTGTAATGACTTTACCACAATTGAAAATCCTTGCTTGATTTGAGATGGTTTCAAAAATGAAATTGAATCAGTTATTAATTATATGGAATGAATTATATTTATGTGGCATCCTCCTTTTCAGAACAGATTCTATTTTATTATTTCACTCCAATATAAACTTAAGGGATCTATACTTTGACTAAAAAGTAAAAAACAAATGATAACGAAAGGAAAGGCAAAATTGTCTTCCTAAATGGAAAGTTGTAGTGCTCTGCTCTTTGCATTCCAGGAATTTTACAGTCTTGTCAATATTACCCTCATCTGCTCAATGCGTACACACTGTTCATTTCCAGTCATTTTGAGTTCCGTAGCAGTACCACTTCTCCACTTTGAAAATAGACACTTTCTGACAACTTTTTATCTCTTTGGGGGGAAAGATTTCAACTAATTTCATGACTACCCTCTAAAGGAATTTATGGATAATAAAAATGAAACATTAACTTTAAGAAAATAAGAATACAAGACTATTTATTGTATCATAAATGGAATTTCTGGGACAATTCTATTTTTTGGTGACTTGCCATTTATCTGGAGCCATATACTCTGCCACTCTTAATGAAATCCAATATACTTTGATTAAATAATTTACAGTTTAGAAAAACAGATACATCAACCACAAAACAATAACTGACTATAAATCGTCCATTCTAAGGTAACTTCTCACCTACTAGACAAGTACTATTATTTAAATTCCACAAGTCTTTCTTCATTACAACAATGTTTGAGTTCAATGCTTTGTTCATTTCTAACGTGAAAATAAACTAGACATATGATGAAAAACTCTATTACAAACCAGATAATGTATCTCTGACTCTAGTATTGGTGAACTGGTTTGGTAAATAATACTGAACATTGTGTATTGAATATTTCCTATGTAATTATTGTTATTTTTACCATTTATAATCTAATGAAAGGTACAGTATGTGACTATATCTATCTTTCCACTACTCTCTCCTGCTTTCTTATATTCTCTCTCAATAGTTCTATTTAAAATTTTTTGAAAGTGTTTTTGTTTTCCCTTGATCCTTTCCTTCTTTGCTTATGTATTTCCTTAAGAGATCTCATCTTGAAATTATCACTTTACTTCTTATCTCATCTTGCTGAATTGCCACAAGTCCCTGTAGATGCTACCTGCTCCAAAACACCCAACATTTTCTGCCCTTTTTCCAACTCACACAAATTGGATCAGGTGTACCCAGACCACTGTAAGAATCACCTTCTCACACTTCACATTTCCTGTTTCTCTGTCTGTATCCATATAGCCCAGCAGTCTCTGGGTTGCTTGAGGTTTCTGCTTTTTCAGCACCTCAAGAAGATGATGATCGAAAGGAGATCAGCAAACTTTTCATAAATTGATGGATAGGAAGTAGTTTCAAAAAGGATTGTGTACTTACGTTATTGTACAGTGACATTAAATTGTTTTATTTCTTATTTTATAACTTCATAGGGTAAAGCAGGGAAGGTTAATTGATTTTATAGAAGGGGTAACTGACCTTAATATCAAGTTAATTTGCCAATATCTCCTTTTGGAAAACCTAAAAAGCTATTGTTTCCTTGCTTATTTTTTCCTTCCTTCCTTGCTTCTTCCTTTTCTCCTCCTCCCCTCCTGCCCTTCTTTTCCTCCTTCTTTATTGTCTTGTTCATTTGTTTCTTTCTTTCCTTCTTTATTTTCTTTCTCTGTCTTTCAACGATCCTATCCTTTCATCTATAGTCTAGTCTCACAAAAACTGTTAGACATTGGGATTACTGATATAGAAAACACATACTTTACGTGCTTTGATGTATGTCATGGACATATAGTGAATAAAGAAAGCATAGATTTATGTAAAAGAATATTGAGGTGCACTATGTTAGGAAGGACATTGTGCTAGTTTAGGTTCTCTGTGAAACAGAGGTCCAGATATGACTAAACATGCAAGGAATTTATTATAGAAATGTCTAAGTGAGAAAATCTGGAGATGCAATGAGAGCATGGAATGGGTCGTTTGAACTCATGCAGATCTAACCTCTTTCAAAGGGCTAAAGAAAGACGGGGGCATAGACAGGCTAAGTACCAATTTCAAATTGAGAGTATGATAAATAACTCCTTTGTAGAATTCCTGGGAGATCTAAATGAAAGCTGCCTAAATTTCCTGACAGCTTGTAAAAACCCAATACATGTAAACCATTATTAGTGTTAGGAAACACTTCATAGAATCCATTGTGGCCAATGTAAGGAAAGACATCACCAAAATGATCACTTCCTATTTGAAGCAGGTCACTGTACTCTCCTTTCTTTCATCTTCCTCCTTCTCTCTCTCCTTTCTTCCCTCCTTGCTGTCTTCTTTTCAAATTTATCATAATATACACTGTGAGATACAAAAAAGGCTGTGAGGCTAGTAAGAAAGATGCTTAAGGGTTCTGAAACTCAATGACTCTGGAGTTTGTCCTTTTGAAAAAAAATACTCCTTTATAAAAATATTTTCTTGGCATTAGAGACTAGACTATTTAATTCCCGTTGAAGAAGACAGAAAGGAACAAACTGCGAATATTTGAAGCAGTTCTTAGTTCTCAGTAGTGACAGGAGTGTGGTAATTTAAAACCAGATAAACCTGAGTTCATGTCTTGGTGTTCTTATTATTTATTTGGGAGGACTTAGTCACAGCTCTTAAAGATTCATTGCTTCTTGTTTCTTATTATGAAATGGATAAACAAAATCTACCAAGATGGCATGTCTTGGGGATTAAATGAGATAATATGTGTATAGAGTTCAATGCCAAATGCATAGTAAGGAATGCATAGTAAGGGCTCAGCTAATGTTAAGTCTATTTTAAAGTTTCACATAGGAGGATTTTCATAACAATTAGGAAAGATTTGACCATATCCAGAGAGCTTAATTTAATCTAAATGGAAATGTTCAGAGAGTATTCCTTGCTGACATTTTGCATGGACTGAGAATGAGAGAATGAAAACCAGAAAGATATCAACGTACATCCGGTAATTTTTTTGAGGACAGAAGCCTTCATTAGTATTTGTCAGGAATAATCACACTGTAACCAATGAGAAATGACATGGGAGAGCTTAAATTTGGTTTCAATGGCTCCTTAAATCGTGTTCAGAATGGTTTAAAATAAGAATATCAAGCCCAGACCCTGGAGAGAACAATTTAATTGGTCTGGTACACAGCCTGGACATAGGTATTTATTACAAGCCCCCAGGAAATTCTAATGTGGCATCATAATTCAGATCTCAGGCTCTAGTTTACCTGGACATCTCAAAGCCTCAGTGAATATAACAGGAAACATGTTTACCTTTGTTGTGCAACCTGATTTGTAGCAAAGGATAGTAAACTCCCCTGTCACTTGTCTGGGGCTATGGACTCCATCAGCGTTGCACCAAACTTATAAATTCCTGTCCATTCTCTGATAAAAAAATCACATTCTTAAAATTGTCTATGCATCACACAGTTAGTATTTGCCTGATCAGGTCAAAGAATCAAAAAAGCATATCATTACATGCTGGAAATCTTTTTCACTTCAGATTTCCTGTATCCAAACACTCACAAAAAAATGGAAACCAGCACCGACCACTAAATTCCCAAAAGTGTTCATTGAATTCTTGAAAAAATACTGAAAGACAAATTCTGACTCTGATGTTGTGTGTAGAACCATTGGAATTTTGAGTACAGTAAAACCTTGGTTTACAAACATAACTCCTTCCGGAACATGCTTGTAATCGGAAGCACATGTATATCAGAGGGAATTTTCGCATAAGAAATATTGGAAATACAGATGATTCATTCCACAACCCAGATACATTCATATGAGAATGATTATAACACTGTCATATAATATGAAATCACAAAGACAATATAAAATACAAATTAACTTGTGTTTACCTTTGGAATGCTTAGTGGCTGGCATGAGAGAGACAAGAGAATTGTTGTGTAGGGTGACTTTCACTATCACTAATGGAATCACTGTTGTTTACGGACTCCATGGAATCTTTTACTTTTCACAGAATTTTAACAAGAAAGCTTCTCAGTGGCGTTTGTTTTTGCCTCTCTTTGTGGATTTTTGTGGAAATTTGACATCGCATTGGCATTAAACAGATTTATTACTCTTACTGCTACAGGGCTTTTCAGGTGATGCTGTTCTGCGAAATTTTGCAGTTTTCCACATTTTCCACATTTCCCTAATCTCGTTTCAAGTGAGGGGCTCCTCTGCCCTCTGCAACTTCTTCCTTGTCCTCTTTAGACAAAATTTCCTCCATGGCCTCTTGCTGTTGGGAGATGATCACCCACAATCTCACTCTCTCTCTCTCTCTCTCTCTCTCTCTTTCTCTCTCTCTCAAACACAGAGGGGTGGGAATCATTGGCTTAGTTGTGATCATGTGACATTTAGAGTCACTTACTACTTGTATAACAAGACATCACTCATTTATCAAGATAAAAATACTAGAAATGCTTGCTTGTCTCATGGAACACTTGTAGACTACGTTACTCACAAGCCAATATTTCACTGCATTAGCTTAACAAGTCAATTTGTATTTTTTACTACAGTTCAAACTTTTTGTAAATGTCCCGATTGGTAAGGATTTTAGAATGTGTGAGCCATAGGCCTCACTCAAAGCTAATCAACTTTGCCATTGTGATAGAAAAGCAGCAATAGACAATGTGTAATAAATGAACACCACTGTTTTCCAGTCAAATGTTATTTTCAAAAATAGTAGGTCACTGGATTTTGTCCCCGTGCTATAACGTGTTACGCCATGGTAGAGAGGCTTATGGTACTTACTATATTAGGGATTCTAATGGTGCTAGTACTGTTCTCAAAACAAACTGATTGGAACCACAGGACAACATCAATGACAGTATAAAAGGACAAATATACCAAGGAAAGCACAGCCATCTGTCTACTGCTATAGGAAATGCCTGTGAAAGGATGCTGCTGAATTTTGATGGCCACTACACGTTGATTTAAAACATTAGCAAATGGAGTGCTTGAGAGTATATTTATGAATCAAGCAACTGAAATTATATTAGAAATTGTTGAGACAATTAATTCCAGAAAATGATAAACAAATGAGTGCCCCAAAAATGATTTTTTAAAAATCTACCTGTCCTGAATACACACATTAAAGTTTAAATTTAAAATTTATAGGTCACAGAAATTAGTGCTAAGCAAAGAAATTGTGAAAATTATAAATGGAACTTAAACTTATTTTTGTGGAGAGGAATCTAAGCAGAATTATAAGGACCAAGCTTCCCAATTTTAATATTCCAAAAACCAGAGACTACTGAGGAAGGCTAGGAAAGTATAAGTGGATAAAATATTTGAACAATTCTAATTTCTCAAAGTATATAAGATTTTGGTGAAGATCTGCAAACTGTTTTAAAAATGTATTTATTTTAAATATTTCCTAACATGAAAAGTGTCAAATAAGAACATAAGAAGAAAGGGAGATATCATTCATTTCAGTTTTCAAGCCTGAGATATGAGTGCCCTGATTTGAGGATGAGAAAGAAAGCAGAACTGTACTATTGTCAGTCTTCTACAGGTTTTTTCTCAAAAGTTTCTCTCATTGAGATTAGCACTATACTCTGAAAAATTAGTGTTCATTGTATCACCTAATCTGAGCCTTTCAAAATAGAGTTAGAATTCAAAAATACCAAATGGATTTCAAACTTGTCCCAGATGAGCAGTAAAATGCTTGATATACTCATGTTCATGGAATGAATGGAGTAACAATCATTGTGTTCTGGACACTTGTACCACATTAGTAGTACACTGGGCTTTGTAATAAACATTCCAAACATTCCAAGTAGTTGTTCAACTAGCTTCAGTCAGTGCAACTACTTTGAGGGAAATGGCAATCCTATCAGTTGTAATGGCTCACAACGAAGTGATGTTCAACTGGGAAAAGCAGAATGGTGTTTACTCTAACCACTTAACAAACACTAAGAGAGTCCTGTGCATCAACATAGCTCACCTACAGTGATACAGTAGATCCTTCTGCCTCATGATCCCATTTAATTGCAATTTCCCTTGTCTTCCTTTTAGGGAAGCCTCATTTCTTTGCTAGGCTTGATGAGTGTGTGTTATTAAATCTATATGAGTAAGGATGAAAAGAAATGGAATTTACATCTGCATCTAGCATTCGACTAATTTGAAAAACATACTCCAAGGGGACTTAAGGGATACTATTAAGTTTCAATTGTTGATTGAAAAAATGATCAGTGATATTAATTATGTGACAGCCATGGTTTATTTAAGAGAACTGTAGATAACATGACATTAAAGTGAAAGTTTAAAGAAAGAGCTAAATTTTACAAAGAAGAAAAAATAAAAATCTAGGCTACAAACTAAGATGCAAAACATGGTGAGAAGCTGATCACACAAATCTTACTTTTGCCTTACACTGAAGGTGGTGAAGAAATCAGTATTCGAATTTGAGAAATTTTGAGAAAAAAAATGACCGGCAGAAGATATGGACAAACAATGAGTCCCATTTATCAGGGGTGAGAATGAGGCGGTGTCCCTCACCTCAAGCTTAATGAAAAGGATGTCAGTATTATTGCTGAGTGCTTATGATGTATTCCTGAGCCTTGGACTGCAAGTTAAGGAGCTGAGAAAGCTCAATGAATGATGGACTCACTATAGCAGAAAATCCCCACCCCCAGCCAGTATGCTTCAGTGGCCCAGGTGAAAGTTCCTGTTGCAGTTCCAGTTGCTTCTGTTTCTTAGAAAAGGCTGGTCACTGTGAGGCAGAGCTGGTCACTATGATGCATACCATAAGGCCCAATCAAAATAGCCAAGCACTCTACCCTTGCACCTCCCTCCTTTCAACCCCATAAAAGTCTCCCTTCCTGGGCCTTTGAGGTCTTACATTTTGAGGGAAATTGATTCCCTGTCAGTACCCATATGACATTAAATAAATCTGTATCCAAGTCATTTCAAAGTTTCTGCTTGCCACTGTATCATCACCCTCATGGGAACTGCAAAAAGAAGGCTCTAATGATGAGGAAGTTACTCTTTGCAGAACCCAACTAGCACTACAGACCATGGCAGGAGAGTTCTACCTGGGTGCTTTGGTGATCTTGCATGTGTCTTCATAGGAAAATGGTTGAGTTCCAGTTTCCCTGAATCCTGGTAGTATGCTCTATGATGTTCCCAGTCCCAAGCAGATAGGAAACCTGTGGAGAGCAGCTCTGAGACCCTCTATTTTTTGCTTGCTTATTTCTCCTGGGAAGAGATCATCTGTCAATTTCTCCTAGAGCTGAAGCATGTAAATGGCTCAGCTGTATTCTCCATTGTATGATAATGTATTATTTCCCTTTTTCAATGTCATCCATTATCAAATGTAAGACAGAAACTATGGTGAGCCAGCACTTTTGACTATTTGTTGAGTTATGCATGTAATAATTTCGATGAATGAAAATCTGTGTTGTATCTTTGCAATTTGAATCTTTGTATCTTTGCAATTTGAAAACTAGGGCATACCCTAGTTTTGGCCTTGCTTCATCTTTTGTATGTGCCTGACATGGAATAATATAGAGTGAAACAGCTTTAAACATTTTCCAGGCTGAGAAAATACATCACTAGTTTGACACTAAGCTAGTAAGAATATGCCTATATCACTTCTTTTCACTGCCACATCTCCACCTCAAGTTCTAGTTTCCAAACTGAGGAAGAGAGGTGGAAATGCAAACTAGATTTTTAAAAACGCCAACTACAACATATTCCTATATTGATCTGGGAGAGAGGAAAGAAATCCCAATTTGGAATCACTTGGAGTACCTGAAAATAACTAAGTTTGTGGCAAGAGCAAGCACTGAGTCAGGAACATGGCAGAATCAGCCCAACAAAACAAATTTAAAGTGAAAAATAGATACAAAATAAAGTTCTTGTCTATCTTCCACAGATCCTTGCAGTTCAATGCCTGTTTATCAGTTTTCCAAGACTATCTAGAGCAGTGGTGGCAAACCTCCAGTGCACACATCACAGTGCGCATACAGAGCCCTCTCTGTTGGCACAAAAGCCATGAGGACTAGTTGTTTTTCTAAACCAAAACCTCAGTATTTAGATTTCATCTCAGTGTTGCTGCTTCCACTTGAAGTGAGTTTTGAGTTGCAGTTTGGACAGTTGTTCTTCAAAAGGTTTGCTTTTATTTCTAGAGAGGATTACTAACAATGAAACCAAGGGCCAGGGGTTTAGCTCAGTGGCTTAAGCACCTGCCTGGCAAGTGCAAGGTCATGATTTCAACCCCTGGTACAAAAAAAAAAAAAAAAAGAGTTCGGGAGTTTAGCTCAACGGCGTAAGTGCTTGGTTGGCAAATGCAAGGTCGTCAGTTCAAACCTCTGGTACAAAAACAAACAAACAAACAATGAAACCAAGTAGTCAAGTAACAGAGTAGTGCTGGGATTGACTCTGGAAAACTATCAGCTAGTGCTTTGTTTTATAAAGCAGTTGCAGAAGTATTGTTATATTGTTATATGTGGTGACATTTACAGAGGCCTGAATGACGTGAAGAAAACACCATAGAAAGTATCTATGGTAAGAGCTTCTAGGTGCATGGAACTACGAATGCAAAGAACAGCAAAGGACCCATGTGGCTGGACCCTAGTGAAGTGGAGAGAGAAGGAGACCAGAGGATGTAAGCAAGGAAGGCAGCTGCCTTCTCATGGGGGAACTTGGAGACCATGGTGCAACAACTGGGGTTAACTGAGGATTAGATAGTTTCATATAGAGGATACAATTTCCTTTAATCTTAAAGGATCCCTCTGGATTCTGTGTGGAGAATAGGAGGAATTAGAGAGTATGAGCCCTAGTGCATTAGATGAGATGATAGTGGCATGGGCTATCTGTGAAGGACATCAGAAATAATAGTTATGGATATATTTTAAGGAAAAGTCAACAGCATCTGCTGATGGGTTGGATATGGTGGCGAGACAGAGTGACAGGTTAAAGATAATTCAACATTCATTTGTTTCGTTTGTCTGAATGATTCGTAGAATAGATGTGACCACTTATGGAATTAATGTGTTGAAAAAGAAGTCCCTCATACTCTTTAGCTAGCAGTAAGGCGAATAGATAAAACAACAAGTAAAACTGAAAAACAGTGGAAAAAGAGAGAAACTGGAACCAAGAAATAATGAGTGATCAATTATATTAAAGGCTGATAAGTGCTTTGGGTGTAAACAAAGAGAAATATACAATAACTCAAGGAGCACGTGACACTGAAAAGATTATTTATGTCTGCTTTAATTTTTATTTGAAATGGAGATACATTCCAACATGTTCGTATAATACGAATGATACGACAGGTGAGTTATTTTCGACACAGGACAATGATTGGATTGACATCACCGAGTAGGCAAGAAAAGTTGGGATCTCTTGCCATAGTCACATCTGCTTCCAACTGCCGCATGAGAAGTTAATGGCAGCGGAAAGGAAGACACAATGTGCCGGTGAGTAGATCCATAGGCTGGGTGGGAAGAACACGTGGGATTTCTCTTCTGATTGCTCATGTTCCCTCAGCAAACCATGGGGTTAGCCTGTGACATTATGAATGGTGAAAGGACCATGTAACTGTTGAGAGACAAGAGAAGTGATATGAAATGACTGAGAAAAAAAGTAGCTTCATTCTATTGGAAAAGGAGGATACTTGAGGGTCCTGGCCATGAGTTTAGAAGAACTGCTGTTTGTGATTAGGTTTTTCATCAGTTACATTTTGTTGTTGGTGTATGAGTGAAGGATGGATGAGAAACTGAGTTTAATGATGACAGTAATTCCAGGAGTGATCACAAACCCTGGAATACAGTCTACGAGCAGGTAGCATTTTGACAATTATGAGTGAATGCAAAAGCTTGAGAATGTGAAGATACTGGCAAAATCACAATAATCAAACAAACTAGCAAAATCTTTAATTTTTGACCAAATGTTAGCAAGTCTGAAATGCTAAGGAAAGAGCAGTACAATGACGGTGTGGAAATCATATCCCTGTCTCTCCTAGACAATGATAGAGAGGGTTCTGTGAAGGACTTGTAGATAATTCTAACTTTTGTCCAAATAATGGTTTACCCCGTTGAGTCTTTTATTTTTTTTTCAATTCTTACTTCACTTTGATGGAATGCAAATTGCGCTTTGTAAAGTTTGAGAGAAGAAGCTTAGAGATTTTGACAGAGATGTTCTAATTGAAAGAATCAAAGTTAGTGTTGGCAGGTGCTCTGGCAGATTTTGCAGGTGTGGATTATAATCCCAACCCTTCACTGGGAAACTATCAGCCAGTGCCAGACTAAAATCATCAGAGCAGTACAGGGAACAGCTGTAGCAGACTTCACTTGCAAAGTTTTCTAGATCGCATTTCAGCAACAAGGACGGTGACTCTCACCCCAGCAAGGGCCACAGCTCCAGGCGACTGGGACTAACTGCAGTTGGGACATGATGGACATATGGAACTCCCAAGGAAAAGGCCACTGTCCTACAGGTGTGCTGCAGGAAATTTGGGGTTGCTACTTCCAGAGATGATGTCCGCGGTGAAGGATAATTACATGGCTCTGGGCAAATACTTGTTAAGAGTGGAGAGTTTCTAGTTTGTAGTGCACACACGCTTACTAGAGTACACACACACTTACTAAAGAGTGAAGTTAAAAGGCAAGGCCTTTGGGGAGTGAGAGTCACATTTGTCATAAACTAGAGTTACTGGTGTCAAAGTGACTAGTGTCAAAATCAGTGGGAAGCACTTAATTGGCTCAAAGGAGTCTGTACTTCAGATTTGAATAAACCCTATGGGAAGTGGGTGATTTGCCACAGTTAAGGACTTCAGAATTGATACGGCTTCTGATAATACCCAATGGCTTCAACTCCATCTATAAAACATGTTGCTACTGCTGAAAACAAACTGACTTCCTGAACAAAATAGCTTATCTGCAAATTGAAGACTAAGCCCAAGAGTTAATGTGCAGATACTCTGTGAACTTGGAACTAGAATGTCAGAGTATTTCAAACCATTGATATGCAAAACGATAGCTCATTAGGAGTCAAAAGACATAATACTTGGACTTTGTTAAAGATTTTGAAGACCTTTTTGCCTAACAGTGGTGAACCTATTGTATCATTTATACTGCATGCCTATTATGTGGGATAGGTGATGCTGCTAGATTCAATTGAGGCGACTTTTTTATGTACTCTTCAAAAGACTTCTCAAATGTTGGTTGATCTCTATTTGAAACAAATGACAAATGACATGCTATGGGCTGGGGTTATCAACACTTAGAATGAAAAAAGTCAAAATCCAAGATGAAGAAGTCATGCATGGAACCCTATGCATACCTCTTGTGACAATGTACTTGTCAATTACTATTCATCAGCCACTTATTTAGCAGATGAGGACAAAGCCTGGGTCCTTGGCCCCAACAAGCTAGCAGTTAAAAAGGCATAACTCCACAATTTCTTACACCCATGGTTATTAAATTTGCTTTCTTCTTTATTTTAGCAAATACCAAAAACCAATAAGTGACCCCTAGCATGACAGGATACTAGAACCAACTGTTAAACAGAAAGCTCTTACCTGCTTAAAAATAAAACTTTTTTTTCTAGTCATAATAGCAATTATATCTGTGGAGGCAAAGCAGTCAATGATAATAGCTCAGAGCTGCTCTTAATACTCCAGCAGTGACAAGGCTATGCAACATGACACAATAATGGAGATCTTGTTCACTGTTCTTATATTTTTTTAACAGATTGCTTTAAAATTAAAGTTTGGGTGGGGTAGTTTAAGCACTTATATGTGGATAAACAAACTACTCAAACTCACATAGTATTTTTCAAATTCAACAGAAACAAGAGAAGAACTGCACACCAGATATCACTTCCCTCAAAAAAATAGAGGCACTATTGATTGAATTCTTACCTCTGAACATGCAAGCCATTTAAATTTTAGATCAAACTACAAATGGTCTTTGATATCGTCAGCACAGTGATACTCTACGAGAAAGCCACTTTCCCTGGTGTGACTTCACCTTCTGTCTCCTAGTAAAACTTCAAATATGCTTTCAGAGATGCAATATTCAACAGCTGTCCTAAACACCAAGGAAACCCCAAAAGACTTTTTAAGTGTAGCAAATGTGAGGAAAATCAGATTTCCAAGTGTGTCTCTGAAACCTACTTCTGAAAAGTGTACCTTATCTGTGGTATGTAACTACACAACCCCTTGTGCACTTGCAATAGTGTCTGGGATGCAAGCTATCTGCTGTCTTTCTTTACCTTGAGCTGTAAGTGAAAATAAATAAGTAAAAAAGCGCCAAAAAGTACATGAGAAGAAATCTTGATGAAATCTATTGCCATGCCATCTATTCTATATTAAGCATTTCTGTAAATGATTATGTGACTGCTTTAGAATGGAGAATAATGTCTGGTGTAATAGTCGCTGCTATGCAGTTTTGGCAAACCACACTACATTTATTCCTATCTAGAATGTTCTTTTACCCCATTCCCAGTCCAAACATTATTCACCACAGACCAATAGAAGCAACCCAGTGATTGGTTGAACAAAAGCTCCTTCTTGGTTCCCACCTGCTCCTATTTTAATCTTAACCCACTTAGGTGTAGAAATTAGACAAAATTTCTTTTTAATAATTCTGCCTCTGAGTCTCCAAGCATGCTGTTCATAATTAGGCCAATTTGCATATTCTGAACTTCTCCTCAAGGACTTTTCTTAGTCTGTCCTTACTGTTCATTTCTGAATCAAAGAACCCCAGAGAGGATCTCTGCCCCAAAGCATCTTTGAAGGCCAAATTGCTAGCTTGGACTGGTGTCAGGCTAGTCCCTGGAGCTGGGTGGGGCCGCACTGAGACTTGATTTTCTCTCTGCAAAATGAGGAGGTGGCCTACATTAGCACCAGCATAACTTTCTGCTCTCTCCCTACAAAGAAATTATTCTTCAGTTATATAACTATCTAAACAGTAACATCATCGAATATTGCAGTTTTTCTAAAGTGTTCACATTTAAGTTCTGCATATTTTGCTTATGTAAAAAAGTTAGTGTAAAATTTAAGATTTAGAATTATGCACCATGTAAAACCCTTCATTTATTAATTATATCAGATGGATGAACTAAAGTCAGTTGTTGTAGAAGTCATAGGAATTTTGATTTCTTGATACTTAGGAAGACGTATTTAAGAAAATTAAATTTTGCCTCTTTTTCCAAGTAAGGTAACTGTGAGAGAAATGAAATACTACATACTTTTGCCTTTTTCTTCCATCTTTTTAAAGGCTTCTCTCACAGAAAATGAGGATGTCATTTCTATTAGTCAGTGTCATGCATCTGTTATCATATCTTTTACCCCTACACAGTTATAGGCCACTTAAGCCTTCGGTCTCATGTGGTTCTCTTTGTTTGCTTCCTGTTTAATTTTACCTGAAAATATTTTCAATTTTGTTATGAATAGAAATTTAAGGACTAACGATTTAAAGATAACTAATCTAGTGATTGAGTCGTCAGATACAAGTTAAGGAAATATACGAAGTAGTACTGCTCTACATGTTCCACTGTGTAAATTTAATTAGGAACCTAGGACTGAAAATATTGCCCTGTCACTGTACATGCTCTTCCCCTAGCTGGGATGTATGTTTCTTGCAAGCTTTTATAGAAACCCTTGGGAATCGTTTCTTGTTCAAGAAAAAAAATCTGTCCCTCATAGAGTCTCAATATTAATGGACTAATTCAGGTTCTTGTGCTTGGGTGTTATCTCATTGTGTAGAAAACAGTTAGCATTTCACACTGGGAAAATGTGGAAGTTTATTGGCGATAAATGTTCATAGTACTGGGACATGGGTATAGCCCAGTGGCACAGTGCCTGCCTAGCAAGCACAAGGTCCTGAGTTTGATTCCCCACATAGTAAACATAGTACAAAGTAGCCAATGCATTGCCAATTCTGCCTCCCAAAAATCAGTTATCCTAAAGTTTCTATTCCATAACCTTGGATGCATCAATGGTTTCCCTCTCCTGTTACCTGCTGCTAATTGGTTACCTGATATCTAGCCCTATTGATAGCTTGCTTTATCAATCCCCACTTGTGTTAAGATCTACGAAAATTAACCTGATACTTTCAGTGACATAGTTGAGTAGAGATAAAAAAGCATGAAAAAGAAAATTCAAATGAAATGTATATTCAGAGAAGGTGGTCTTGAGAACATTACATCTTAACTTAGATATCAATGTCACCCTTCTCTGTTTTACATGGTAAAATTTTCATGTCACAAGTATACAGCATGTGTGTGTGACAATAACCCTGGAAATTTGTGCAGCACTTTACCATTACAAAGATCTTTCAAGGCATATTTTAAGCTTTTAAGCACATGAATAAGTTCAGCCACCTAAATAATTTATTCTGTCCCACTTTAGACAATACACAAATATTCCAAATGACTAATCTCCTAAATATAGATCTTACAATTGGTGTTGCCTCAGAGGGTTGGCACAAGATCAATTTCAATTCAATTTATTTAATCAGTATTTATTCTCCCAGTTATCTACCAATATGCCAATGTTTAGAAATTAGAAAGAAGCAAGGTCCAGTTCAATAAAAGGTCAGACTTCCAGATCATTTTTTTGAGAATGGTACAATATGTCTGAGGAAGCAATGAGCTTCTTGTCAACAGAAGCATCCAATCAGTGGCCAATATACCACTTGCACATAAAATGTACAGGAAAAATTTACATTTGATAGAGGCATCATTTAGGCAATGGTTTAGTTCTAACTCCATGCAATTAATTTGTCTTTTTAGCATGTAAGTTACTGTTCATTACCTAAATGAGCTGTTGTAATCAAAATTCTGCCATTTTAGAAACTTACTGGTTATTTAGATTTTGGTTTCTAAACTAAACTATTGAATTTAATGTCTCTTAACATTTTAACCATTTAATGATTGCTTTCCACACCATTCATTTCAGATTTAGGTATACTGATGAATGTTGCATGCCCATGCATAATATTTGCACCATAATATGTTTCTCTCACCTACAATCAAAATAAAATAATCAGATGATGCATGTTCAAGAATCAATAAAAGAAGATTAAACAAAACTATGTTGCCAAGAACTTAGCTCAGTGGTGTAAGTGCCTGCCTGGCAAGCATGAGGCCATGAGTTCAATCTTTGGTACCCAAAAAGAAAAAACCCAAAAAGCCCGAAAAACAAAAAACAAACAAAAAAAACTATGTCAAAGAAAAACAAAGAAAAACAAAATTGAGAATGCATTATGATTGCATTCTATAAACTGAGGGAGTTGGTGGGACCCAAAATGTGCAGTGTACCCTATGGGAGTGAAAGGGGAGGAACTGTCTAAAAAAGTAAGGCAGAAGATATTGTTAATAGTATCAGGATTTAAAACCCACATTACTCTCACTGCTCTGTTAAGATGGATTATATTCTGTTCCAGTTTGTCTCCTTGTATTAGATTTGAGGGCACAGACAGCTATCCCAATAATAGCAGGATATAGTACAGTAATTATCCTTAATTTCCTATTAACTTAATCTGAAGCCCTGTATAACTTACACTGTCTTATTATGACTGATCTCTTTTAAATATAATTTGTTAGATTGCTGTTTTGTATTGACTGATTTTATTTGAATCTGTTATGATTGATAGTATCAAGTCTGAGAGTATAGGCAACTATACTGAAGATGACAAAATTCATTAAGATACCCACTCTGGTTTGATTATTAGCTGCTTTTGAAGTCTTATAATGTCTCCAATGTTTCATTTTTATTAATATTGTTATATACTGCTATATTCAATTGTATTATGCCTGATGATATAGACAATTCTACTGAAGATAACAAGAGACAACATAGTAACCATTGTCACGAAAGTGTAAGTGTCCACGATGCCTAGCTCATGGAAGATAGTACATGACATTAGAAAGATATTAAACTTAACATTTTGTAGGAGTAGCATAGGTTTTTAGAAGAAAACATAATTCTAGATGAATGTGAGAAACAGAGTTTCCTCTGTATTATTTTATGGAAAGTTTTCAATTCAAAGATACTTTGGAGCATAATAAACACTTTGCATTTCAAAAAATGTTTTTCCAAATTAACCCACTATTCGCATGCTAAAAAGCTGTCTCTCTTATAAACAGATGACAGCAACTAGCTGTCATCTGTCAGGGTCTGTCAACCCCCAGCCCTGCTTCGCCTGCCAATGTTCACCAGAGGAGCACCTCAGCCTCCTTCACCTTCCAGGTCAGCACCGCGCCAGTCTCCCAGCTTGGTGAACTCATTTGCAGCTGAAGAAGAGATTTTAAAAAGAGCTGTACCAAGATTTTCAAACTCAGACCAAAGCCGTATTTCCGGTAAGTTTACTCTAACCAAACTTTCTAAATGCTCACTTCCTGCATACTCTCAAGGGTGTGCGTGTTGTCACTAGAAGTTTTTCTTTCTTTCCTTCTTCTTTTTTTTTTAAGTCTCACAGACAGCTCTTCTGGCTACAGTAACACAAGATAGACCAAACTCTTCTATGGTGCCCAGTAGAGCAGCTATTCAATCTGTCACTTTTCTGATTCTGGAACATGCTTGACACACACAATTTAAAAGATGAAAAGTTTACTTCGGTTCACTGTTTCAGAGGATTCACACCAAGGTCCCCTGGTTTCGACACAGAATATCACGGCAGAGGACGGCTGACTGGTTCATGGCACCCAGCAAGCAGACAGCAGGAGACTGCTGAGACGCAGGAACCAGGGATAAGGGGTAGGGCCCAGAGTCACAGCCCCATGACACACAGTCACACACCCACAAGGGGGCTTTAATAATCTAAGCATCTCTCCCTCCAATCGAGTTGACAATCAAAATCAGTCATCATAACCATAAATCAAAGCGTGTCTGTTCCGCCTGAGGCAGAGGATTCTTGGCTGTCACTGCTGCCCTCTCTTGGCTCTCAGTTTATACATAATAACTTCAACCACCTTGGAAAATAGATAATATACATTTGTATAACATGCAGTATAATATATTATACTATAATATATAAATATACGTTATATAATACTATATAGATACATTATATAATAATGTATATTATTATATTATGACATGTATGATTCAACATGTTATTATATATATAATATTTGCAGAAGGCATTAAAAGGGAAAATGTATGCAAGACATTTTATCTAACATTTAATCATTTTCTTCTTTTTGCTTCCCTATCCTCACCTCTCTCCCAAACCAGGCCCCATTTCCATCTCCAGAAAGCCTACCTCCCTGTCTCCATCAGCCTTTGATGCTGCTTTTCTTGTTCTGTCTTCTTTCCTTTTTATTCTCCTTCTTTCCAGTGGAAACAGGCACAGGGAACAAATAATTGAACTAATGAGTATGTCAAGGGTGCAAAGCCTTCAGCGTTCATTAGAATCACCAAGAGGGTTTGTTAAAACACAGCGAGACTCCATCTTCAGAGTTCCTGAGTCAGGAGAGCTAGAGTGGGGCTAGGTAAATTTCACATCTAACATACTCACAACTGGTACTGTTAGGGCAGATCCATGGATCAAACTTTAGGAAACACTGGGGCTAGGTATGGTGGAACTCATCTGTAACACCAGCTACTCTGAGGCGAGACAGGGGCATTAAGAGTTTAAGGCCACCCTGGGGAACTTAGCAAGACCCTGTGACAAAATTAGATTAGAAAGGGCTGAGGATGTAACTCACTGTTCTGTGTGTTCAACCCCTAGTGCCATAAAACGAAAAGTAAGAAAGAAAAAGAATTACCATAATAATAAGAACATTTAATAAGCTGATTTGATGCCTGCATTAGTTACTGCTATATTGTCATTTTCCAAAAGAGAATTTATTGTGGTCATTTATCTTCTGAGTAAGTGGAAGAGTAAACCTTTTCCTTCTCTAATATGGTAAATCCTCATAAGACTCTTGAATCCTCTTGCTAGCATTCAGAAGCTTTTGCTGAATTTATCTTTCTACACACAGGAGATGGCAGAACCTGATGAGCTGTTTTTAGTAAGCTCTATGAGGGGGGCATACCAGTTCACAAGGTCTATCTCAGTAGCATACTACGAACTGGGTATTTTATACAACAGAAATGTATTGTCTCATACTTCTGGAAGCAGATGTCCAAAACTGAAGTACTGACAAGTTTGTTTTCTTCTTAGAGCTGTGGGGAAGAATTTGTTTCACCTTCCTGCTTGCCTCCCACCTTCAGATGGTTTACTGGCAATCTTATTTTTCTTGTCTTCTTGATTGACCAACCCAATCTCTGCTCTCTTTTTCAGGTAGTGTATTCCATGTGTGTGAGTCTTATATATGTTATCCATTTTAGAACAGAAACCAGTAATATTGGACCTATGGCTCATTGTGTATCATCTTAACGAGATACATTTGTGAAGACTCCATTTCCACATGAAGCTGCAGTCTCAGTTATTGATGCAGTCAATATTGTACCTAGGCATTGAATTTAATTCAGTTCTCATCCAACTTGGTTTGCAACCAGAATCTTGGAAAGAATGAAGTTTGTGAACCAAAGTACCACTGTATGACTTTTTGGAAGCCAGAATTCGGTTTATAGCAGTGACAGGTGCCCAAGAGTTTCTCACTTTCTCTAAATCAATTGTTGTCTAAAGACATTTTGCCCTAGGCTTTGGACTCCAGTGACCAGTATGTGGTTCCATGGAAATTACTGTTCCACAAAATTTTATAAATAGATGCATGACTGTAGACTGGACATTAATGAAAGCATTCTTGACTGCAGTCTATAATACATTTCTCTGAAGAATACACTGATCTATCTTAGGATAAGCATTACTGCATTCCTTTTCTTAGGCTGGAAACTCTTAGGTCATTACCAGTTTTGTATTTTCTCATATAATCAATAAAATTACATTGTCAATAACAACAACAAAACCAAAAGAAGTCACACTTGTGAGATTTATATATTGTGGCTTAATGTGAAGGAGAGTCAACATTATGATATCAAGTCTTATTGTCATATTGAGTAATATGATTTTTATTTATCAAGATTTTGTTTGATGTTCCTCTGCAAGTGTTTATAATTGCTGAACATAGTCTTTGTAGCCTTAGTTAAGTTTGTACTTAGCTATTATATGGTATGAAACTTATTTTTATTAGTACATGTATGCATACTGCTCCCAAAGAAGATTTATATTTTTGTTAGACAACTGATTTGATAAGCTCACATAAAACCTTGAACATCAAGAAATGTCTTTTGGTAACTCTATACAAGCAGATAGATCTCTGAAATGAGATGGGATATATCTGAGAAAGGAGAAATAAAGAAAAGAGACCTGTCAGGGAGAAATAAAGGCTTTTTTTAAGTAGTCAAAAGTGGCCTGTCATAGAGAAACTCAATATTTAGTGGGAAATTACTACTTTGTGTTTTTGTGTCATCTGAGAAAAAGATGTTAAAATTGGATCTGATGTGCAAAAGATTCATTGGAGGAAATACTTGTGACAGACAAGTGGAAAGAACTGGAAAAGTTGTTAGTACCGTCAGACCATGACATTTATGTGACACTAGTGAAGGAGAGAAGGAGAGAAGGGCGTTTGGTTTGGAAGAGTCTGAGAATGCGGTACAACTCGGAGCTTGTTTTCATCAGGCTGCTATCAATGTTCTGGAAAGTACTGAGATAATCACTTCTACTTCCCTTTGGCATAAGATGACTTATATTGTAGCCTTAGTTAAGTTTGTACAGATTTTCATATATGAGCCTATTTCAGTTTTCTTGCGTTAAAAATCTAGGATGATGGTAAGTAGACTGTACTGTAGAATTTAGTGGGTTTGAATTAATTAGCACATTTTACACTGAGCTAGGCATTTTATCTTTTTTATTTTTTATTTCCTTCATCAGTAAAGTGAGAATAATTTTAGTATATATTTCAGGAATTTTTATAACTACTAAAAGAGATAATACTTGTACGTAGCAGCCAGCTTCACAGCAGTGTCTATTCTCTTCCTGTAAAAGCACTGATCTCATTACGTGGGCTCTGCTCTTATGATCTCAGCTAAGCCTAATTAACTCGCAAACAACACATCTTCAAATACCATCGCATGGTATCTATGGCATACGCACATACACACACACCACACACACACACACACACACACACATATATATGTGTGTGTGTGTGTGTGTGTGTGTGTGTGTGTATGACCCACACTTCTAGTCATTGTTATATGAATTTTGCACATAGCTGTGTACATACTCACACACACCCACACATATCACACACACATACACACATCCTAGAATTACAAACTTGCAGATATTTAAAATTATTACCTCTTATTTGATAAACCAGTAATTATCTCATAGGTCTATACCATTCTTTCAGAAATGAGTACATATTTTGCAATAAATAAATATATTAATACAAACTATTACAAAAACTGCAATGACATTTTTTCTTGAATTCTGTTTATTTAAATAATACTTTCTAAGGTAACTATTCACACATAGCCTGAATTGTTCTCACGTTATAAGGAGGGAACGCAATAGCATCCCACAAACACTAGCAGAAAGAGATTCACTGTTGACACTTAACATTATGCTATGAGAAAATGTAGATTACAAATATAATTTAATAGCAGATGCCTTAAGTTAAAATTATAGCTCTTACGTCGGCATTAAATAAATTTTGTCAGCTGAGTTGTTTGTAAATGGATAGATTTTATTCTCCACCGCTTATGTAATGGTGTTGCACATGTGAAACTTATGAAAGGGCTGAATATGTTTCTTAAATGGTAAAGAAATCATGGCTTTTAGCATATGTGATGCTGTTCATGAATGGCTACAAAGAACGGTTTGTAAAGCTGCTAAACCTCAGGGGTAAGGAAAGTCCTTCACACTGTGAATCTGCAGAGTTATAGCCTTTCCCAGTCCCAGGAGAGCTCCATGATTTGGGCTCTAGGCTCACACCAGCACCAGTCTCCCCGAAACACTGCATTATTCTTCTGCCCTCACAGCCCAAGCCTATAGCCAATCCTGGCCGAATAAAGATCCCAAGCCCTCCTCAAGAAAGCTCAGCTGCTGTGGCTTCAGGAGGCAGTCCTGTTACAGGCTTAGGACCAGCCAAAGCCAGCCTGGTTCATCAAGACACCGACTTCAGGCCAGCCACACGGCTCCAGGCACTAAGCCAGCATGTACTGTACCAGACTCCAGCACCCACAGATTCTAATATCCAGGTTTCTTACATGCCTCGACACTAGACTAGCTCCTGATTGCAATGTGTGCCCAGTGCTCCAAACTCCAAGAGCCTCAGTGAGCAGGCTTACTCCAGTAGACCCAGTGTTCAGTCCAATTCAAGAGGCCAAAGACTCAGTTCTGTACCTTCAGACTGTGGCTCCCAGTGTACCCAGGCATCAAACAATCCTAGGGCCGGTTGACCCTAGCAGACTTGGATGCAAGACCCACCATAGCACCAAGTCTGTTCTGTAGACTCAGGCCTCAGTTTGGCCTCTTAGATACACATCTTCAAAAAACCAAGCCATAGACACACATGCACAGAGCCAATGACCAGCTCCACCTCAGGGGATCCAGGATACAGACAGCCCCTCTGACTCAGGCATGTGGCCCCCTCACCTGCCAATAGGGGCAGCCTTCCTGAGAACCCTAGCCACAAGCCTGCCTTAAGACTGTCATAAATTCTGATCCATTATGTCTTAGTAGATTAAAGGGCCTTCTCAGACAAAGCAAATCTGTAAACTGGAATAAGTTCTTTAACACGCAGACACCAACTGAAATCTGGCTACTATTGTGTTGAGGATTTTTACATCCATGTTCATCAGGAATATTGGCTTGTATTTTTCTCTTCTTTTTTTGTATTACCCATGTCTGGCCTTGGTATTAAGGTAATGCAGGCTATGTGAAATGAGTTTGAAGGAATAGCCTTTGATTCAATATTTTGGAAACATTTAAGAATGGTTTGTATTAAGTTTTCATGAAATGTCTTCATAAACTTCAGTCATGAAATCATCTGACTGAGCTTTTCATTGATGGGGATTTTAATTACAGATTTAACCTCTTTATGCAGTCAATTTTTCTCATTATTCGTAACTCAGTCTTGGTAGGTTGTGTTTCCAAGAACAGGCAAATTTACATACATCCAATTTGTTCGCATGAAATTGTAGTGGATTCTTAGGATTTTTTGTATTCCAGGATACCGATTACATAATCTTCTCATTCTTTTACAGTTGGATATTTTAATTAACTTCTCTGCTATTCTTAGTCTTTTAAGAGTTTATCATGATTGTTTATCTTTTACAATAATACTTTGCCATGTTTTTCATATCCCAATTTATAGTAGCTAAGTTACAGAATCGACTAAGGTGCACGGCAATGAATGAATGGATAAAAAACAGCGTAGGGCATATTTATGCAATGGTGCATTTCTGGGCCACAAGGAACAATGAATTCATGGCATTTACAGGAAAATGGGTGGAACTGGAGACCATCGTGTTGCGTGTTCTGGCTTATGTAAAACCGAAGTGGGCTTCCTGGGCAGTGTGCCTCAAGGCTGGGGAAGCTGGACTCTCACTTGTCTCTCGCTTTCCCCCATCATAGAAGTTACATCTGAAGACTGGATCTCTGGGCACTGAACTGTGCTACTTAGGAAAGGTGGCAAATGCAGAGGTGAAACTGAATTTTGTCACCATTCATTGTGTCTATTCTTGCATTATTTTTTGTCCAATTGTGGTGGTGGAACAACTCAAATGGACATCTAGGCTTCCCTAATGAAATTCTTATTCTGTATTGGCTTTTAAAGCTCATATTTCTATGTGAAGTTAAAGGTTAGAGTCTTTTATTATGCCATATTCCTCATGCTGTGTTCCAAGACTAAGATCTTTCTGAAGCCAGGGCAAAAAGACAAAAGGTGAATAATCTGAGAACATAATTAAGAGACTCAGGAGATACATGAAATTCTAAAATATTTGAAAGCAGAGTTCTCCAAGTATACAATTGAGAGAATGAGAGGGAAAAATAACTTTTCAGACCTAAGCAAGCATTTGACTGGAAAGACTATCAAATGCTAAGTGTCTCAAATTCACAGCAATAAACAAGCATTTGAAAAGAATATGGAGGTTTGTGAGAGCAGAATTTGAGAGCCCCCAAGGATTAATGCTTGAAAAGATAGAAAGAAAAGTTTCCCAGATGAAAGCTGCTCGCAGATCCTTTGTCATACATGGCTTCCGCCTGTTCCTCTAGGTTTTGGTGCCATACTGCTTCTGTTTAAAATGATCTCCTATCTTTTCACATGCCTGGTTCATTCTCGTCTTTCCAGTTTCAGAGTGTGTGACATTTTTTTGTGAAAATCCCTTCTCTGATTCTCCTTCTGAAATAGGCTCGTGTTACTTCTATATTAATAAAACTGTATTTATTTTCTTCTTATACCTAACAAACATATAATTATTCTACTTTTCTTAGGTATATGTGCTTATCTCTTGTAGTAGAGCATACAGTTTTGATAAGAGAGTGTAACGATCAAGTACTTGCATACTGCTTTCGGCAGTAGTGATACAGTTTATTCTCTGTATTGTGCCCGGAAGCTTAATGGCATTGCACTTTATTCCAGACCATCCTTTATATGTGCTGAGCCTAAGGGGTCCTACTCATATTTACCATCCTGTTTAGTGCTTACTTTCATGAGGATTCTAAGTTTTATTCTACTTCCAAATATATATTTGTTATAGTCACCGGTGTATTTTTTCATTTATTCAATTTTTCATTTCTATTTAGTCTTGTGATAAAATTGCTTAGACAAACAAATTTGAAAACTGTGAAGTCCCACCTGGAGGCTTACTACAATTGCACGTAGGCATACCAGAACTTTCTTCATAAATAGTTTAGGTGAGTAACAGGCTTTCTGGAAAAACTATCTCACTCTGTGCAGTCCTTCATGATTCCTATGTCATTAAATTCATTTTTTTCACCATGCATCATGATGTTTAAGTGATCATGGAATGCAGTTATGTTATTAACACAGCCTTGCCTGCATATGAATGACTTACATCTTGGTTTTGGTCCTCCTTTATTTTGACTCATGCTTTTTCTTCTAAAGACAAACCCATTTGGGGTTCTCATGTGACCTTATACGAGTTATATTTATTTCTGTTTCTCCGGTCCTAACCTTTTGTTGCTTCTCTAAAATACCCTTTCTTTTTATCTCTATCAGTGACATTCAGTTTCTCTGAGGAACATCGAATCTGATCTTGTCTGTGTTATCTACTGGTTTCAGTGTATGATTTTGACAGGCTTTCTCCAACCACAGTCTAAATCAGGCATGGTCAAAATTTCAGTGAATAATGGAAGTACTTTAAATATAGTTAACTCCAACATTTGCTGAGAGGGTAGTTTGAGCGGTGAAGTACAGTTTGTTAGCTGTGTTTTTGACCCACTCAAGGGTGGCATTTGTTTGGGAATACAGGGCTCTGCCAGCTGGCCCAAGGAATATAGTCCACTGTATTAGTACAAATTTTTTATTGGCTAAAAAAGTCATAATTCTGCTTTTTAACTATGAAATATTAAGGGTGTATAATGAATAGCCCTTCTCAACCACTGGAGCAATTCAAAGACTTTGTCCCATTTCTCACTCCCTTCTCCAGCTTACCTTTGTGCTCCTAACTGTTACACATGGCCTTTCTCTGAAGCTTCTCCTCACAATTCCAGAATTCACATTGGAAAATCATCGAATTCAAGAGGATAAAATGGCGTGGACTCTGCACATGATGAGACAGTCACAGCTCACCCTCCTGAAGGGAACGATGCTTTTATACTAAGGACTAGAGAGATATGAGTTCGGTTCCTTTTGATTTTCTTCCTCTTCCCCTGTGAGTGCATATCTGCCAGGAATCACCTGGGAAGCAAAGAGAAATTCTTATCAAACACCTAATCTGTTGGTGTACTGATTTTGGACTCCTCCCTCTGTAGAATTGTGGAAATAAATTTTTGTTTACAAGTTATGTAGTCTCAGGTTTTATGTAGTATGACAATTGGACTCAGACACAAGTCACATTCATGCCTTAGAAAATAGCTGTGTGATCAGGAAAGTGCTGTTCCCTTTTTTCCTACTATATAGTACTGTTTGGCCATTAATTATAATAGCGACTGCATTCTGCCTTCTGGTACACTTCTTTATGGCATATAGGACTCCAATTCTAGTCTGATATTCCTTAAATGAAAGGCCTACTTTTACAGTTTGATGTATTTCACAAAATGATTTATATTAGTAAATACTCACTGAAATAAATGCCGACTTAAGTTTAAATAATTGTTCCTCAGAACACTGAAAAATGTTTTCATTCACTGTAGAATGAGACTTTCATTCTTATATTTATTTACTTTTATTTCCTGCTATTAAATAAAAGAGAAAATTGATCACAGCCAAGTTTAGTTAGAGAAAACAGTCAGGAATTATTTTGAAGTTTGAATGCCTAGGAAATGTTTTAGGCTAGATAAAACATTACGTCACTATTGCAAAAGTGTGGAACAATCAGAGCGTATTTATTCAAGCACACCTGATCAAAGGATGGGAGAGATATAAGTATCTTAATAATTAAATATTGGAAATTATGACTCAGATTTTCACATAATCACCTAACATGTCTATATTGGGTAAAAAGGAATTAGAATCAGAGCTCTGAGGAATATGCTGGTTTTAATTATGTAAAAAGTTAATTTTTTTTCCTTTTTAAAAGTTTTTATTTGTATGTTTTTATGCTATGTGATTACATTTAGCTTGGGTGTTTGATACATATATTGGTTGTTTTAATCTCTGTTTCTCTTTCCACAGAGACCCTTCCTATCTTTACAGAGGCAGTCCCCCTGCTTAACATGTCTCCTATATTTTGCTCCCTTTCAATTATGTGTATTTTCACTCTTTTAAATTAAAGAATCAACATAATATTTAACATTCTGTAACTAATTTATTTCTCACATATGATGATCTAAAGATCCATCCATTTTCCTAAAAATAATTCAAGTACAATGGTACCTTAGTTCACAAACTTAATTATTTCTATGATTTTGGTCGCAAGCTGAAATCAGTGAAAACTGAATCACATTTCTCCATAAATTCTGGAAGTACTGGCTTTCCATATGCCAAAGACTAAAGTTAGACCAATGTCTATTACCATGCACTAAAGTAAAGTCAAAATGGGTGAAAGATCTAAATATTAAAACAGAAACACTAAACCTACTAGAATAGAGGATAGGTAAAACACTTGAAGACTTAGGTGTAGGCAAAGATTTGATGAAAAAAACCCCAGTGGCATGGAAAACACTACAAAGAGTCAACAACTGGGGTCTCACCTTACTAAAAAGCTTTTGCACAGCAAAAGAAATCAACAACAGAGTTCAAAGACAACCTGCAGAGGGAGAAAAAAAATGTAGCTAGCTGTTCTTCAGACAAAGGGCTTATATCTAGGACACAAAATAAATTTTAAAATATCAATCCCCTTCATACATTTAAAGACCCAATCCAAAATAGGCATCTGAATGAATGGACATTTCTCAGACAAAGAAGTACAAATGTAAAATAAGTATATGAACAAATGTCCAACATCTCTGATCATTCATTAATTAGATACAAATTAAAAGAATGTGGAGATTCCATTTCACTCCAGAAACAATGACTATTAACATTAACAAATTAACAAATAACAAATGTTGGCTGGCTGGGATATGGGGAAAAAAGAACCTTTCTCCACTCTTGATGTGAGTGTAGACTATTACAACCACTGTGGAAATCAGAGTGGAGATTCAGCAAAAAAGTGAGAATAGAGGTCCCATTTGACCCAGCTATTCCTCTTCTTGGTGTCTTCCCAAAAGAAAAACATCATACCACAAAAATATATGTACATGCATGTATAAAGCAGCACAGTTTGTCATAGCTAAATCTTGGAAACAGCCCATATGTCAATCACACAATGATTGGATACAAATGTTGTCTTTTTTTTAAACAGGGAAGTACTACTTAGCCATAAATAATGATAAACCTGAGAAATTTATAGCTAAATAGATGGACCTTGAGACCATACACTTAAGTGAAACAAATCTGTCACACATATGTAAATATTACATTGTCTTTCTGGTTTGAAAAACTGAAAGTGTAAATAAGGACCAAAATATAGAACAGCAATTGTGAAATAGGAAGAAATTGTTCAAAAGGAAAGGGGAACTGGAAAGGGGAGGAAAATTTTAAAAAGGAGAAAAATGTGATAAAATGGAAAGAAATGTTTGTGAATAAGAAAGGAGACAGGGGATGAAGAGAGAGAAGGGGAGGAGAGTGGAAAAACAAAGAAGAACTAAGATATATCATGTACAGGTACAAGTTCTCTATGATAAATGTGATCATTATGTACATCTAAGTTGTATCAATAAATGTAATGGAAAATTTTTCTGGAAAGTCAGCATTGAATCTAACCATTGAATTGGATTTGATTCTTGTCCAGTTTAGTTTGGGTCCAGAATTCTGGAAAGAATTATGTTCATGAACTGAGATAATTTTCTATATCTTTCTTTATAAATATCACATGTTCTTTATTCATTCATCTGCTGATGGGCATATAGGATATTTGCATGATTTAGATATGGTGAGCTGTGCTGTTTAAAACAGGTATGCATATACCACCGTAATATGTCTTTATCTCTATTGGGAAGTTCTCCAATGACTTACAGTTGGGTCAAATTGAATTTCTGTTTTTAGTGTATTAAGGATTTTCCATATTGATTTCCATAATGATAATACAAGTTCATATTATCATCAACAATGTGAAAAGGTGCTTTTACACAACCTCATCAACATTTGGAGTTTTTTCTGTCCTTGTTAATAACCATTCTAACTGAAATAATGTTATATTTTAGCGCTTAGACTTATATTTGTCTAATGGCCAAAGATGATGAATATTTTTTTGTATTTACTGGACACTTGAACTTCTTCTGGGAAGTATCTGTTCATTTCCATTGGCCTTTTTGATGGGTCTTTTGTTTTGAGGTGATTATTTTTTTTTAGTTTTTCATATATTATATATATTAGTCTTCTAAAATTCTGTGTTTTATTATGGCAGCTGTTGCTGACTTAATATCGTCTTCCTTAGAAGTCCTCCCACTCTTCTACTCTGCTATTACCATCAGTTCTATCATGTTGTGTCTTATTGGGATTTTAATATATGTGATAGTATAAACAATTCTTTCTATTCAAAATGAGATATTATAATAGCCATTGATCATAGTTATTTGGTTCAGAATGTCCTGTAATTCTTTCATTCTCTTGAGTGGTTTTATACTATTGTGTTATGTTTGATATTATTGTATCTGAAACTATGCTCAACTATAGCAGAGAAAGAGAAATTTTGACAGCTACTGTTAATGTCTGGTTGTCTTATTGTAAAGTGTTGTGTTGCTTATGTTGTTCTGTTGTGATATGCTTTGTTCTGCCCTCTTTTGTTTTATTCTCTTTAAAATAAAAAATGCTATTAAAAATTCTGTGTTTTTTTTCTAATAGCCAAGGTAATGCATCTAACTATATTACACTTCAAGGGGAAAACAATCACTTTTTACTTTATTATTTTTATTACTTGTATGATCTCTTGAATAAATAGATTTTGAGAGTTAGAAGTAAGGTGGTACAGTAGATAGTAAAATGAATTTATTTGCTGGGAAAGAAAGAAGGTGACAAGCCAAAATTCCTGGAATTTGGAGGCTGAAAATTGAGCACTCTCAGTTAAGTAGAGGGAAACCTTCTTGTGAGATATAAATAGGTTTAGCACCAATTTTAAGCAAAGAGTAATTAATCCTGGCTAATTGATGTATATCTGTAAGTGAGCACATCAAAGGTTATAACATCAAACATGATTCAAACAAAACTTCATGACTTTCTCAGTGAATACATGTATATAAGAACCCACAACCAGATTTCCAAAGAATCTTTTTTGTAGAGCAAATGCTAAGTTAATTTTCTTTTATTTGGGTCAATTGAATGGTCAATTTAAGGTGATTTATATCTATTACATTATTCTTAATTCTATGATAGCAGTAGCACTTACTTTGAACTCTATTGTATCATAAGTTCAAAGAGGGGCCTTGAACTTTCTAGAGGAATTTCTAATTTAAAGTTTGCACATCAATCTTGGTTGTGTATAATTGCATAGAAGTGATCTGAACATGAGCATACATTTAAGACCTATTAAATGTAGGAAATGATTTTGGAAACATGGAAAAAGTTTCACAGATTATGTTCAGCTAGCTAGCTCTGTTCTGGGAGCACAGCTGCTTGCAGAGTTTTGGCTTCAGAGATATTGCCCTGGATTCATTGTCCTTTATTGTCCCAGCCTGATTTTTATTTTTTTAGTTCTCACATTAGATTGATTAATATTCCTGTAATAGGTGTTGCAGTCCTAATCCTCTGAACCCGTGAATGTGAATTTAATACAAAATAGGTTCCTTGTTGATGTAATCATGTGAATTGAAGTACTTTTGAGGGGCTTTAATCTAATATAGATTTTTTTTGTAATTGTGCAAAGAGATCTTTGGTCAGAAATAGACACATAGAAGGGAGGACTATTTGATAACACATAGAATCGGTAAGACAAGTAAAAGCACAGAGAAGTTCCTTATAACCTGCTGAAGGAATCAATCCTGATAATGCCTCAATTTTGGCCTGCAAAATTGTGATATAAGATGTTTTTAGGTGTGAACCAACCAATAAGCTACTTCATTACAACAGGCTTAGGAAGCCAAAATAATTGTGATTATTAAATTCGTTTTAGAAATAAAAAGGAAGAAGAAGTCAAAAGCTTTCTGTAACAAAAATTTTCTGAGACAAACTCTGAGCTGGTTAGCATAAGACATCATGAAACTGGACTCTTTGGAACTTGCTCTGAAATGCACACATATAGTTTTATCTATCTCCATCTCTATGCATATCTATATCCATAAATATATATGTATATAAATTTATGCATGCACATTTATTTTTAATTATTTAATGATGTGCTATACTTGTACATGCATAATTTCTTTTACCTTTGACTATAATTTATACATTATGTATTATACATGAAGGAAGTGATAATTAGAGAGTTTTAGAAACAAATCTAAAATTCTGTAGAAAACAGTTATGAGCTACAATTTGACCTCCACTTGATCTTTTTCTATTATCTGAAATGCTAATTCATGTATTGCATTCACTTGAAGACAAAAAAAGTCATATATACTTTTGCATAAGGGATATAATTATAGGATATAATTAAAACTGTGTTCATGGAAAAATCTTGATAATAATTACAAAACAAATTAATTTTGACTTAGTCCAGGGTTGGAGTAAGGGATGTTATCTGATGGCACACAGAATTTTAGAAATTCTTCAGTGTGAAACTGAATTATCTCTTAATGATTAACTTAGGAGTTCTATTTATCAAGGTTGTTTTGCCTCTCTTACTGTTTTGCGTAAGGCAACAGTAAAAATCCCATTGCTTTCAACACTTGGAATAAAATATCCATTAAACCTTGAGTCATTGAAACACTGGATTCATATTTCTCTTGTATGTGGTGCTTGGAAATAATGTGAAACTAGAAAATCCAACATAGGTAAGTATCTGTTCACAGGCAGTGAGTGAACACAAGATAGCTGTTAGGATATCTCCCTCTGTCTTTCATACTATACTCCAGTTAATCCTAGAATAAAACATGACTCAATTTTATGAACCAAAGGCTAAAGAAACTCCGACTTGCACAATAATAACTGACTGTATGTTCCAGTTTTCCTTAGCAACATTCTTCCTATTTACACAATAAAATAAATTACAAGAAAGTCTGACATATTTTATTGTAGAGTCTATACTACATTTGAACACGATGTGAGCTGCTCTCAGGAGTAGTATGCTGAATCATATCAAGGTATAACTCCATACCTCAAAATATAACTTAAAATTTTGTGAAAAAAGCACTCCCCATAGGAATGTAGGGATGCCTTTATCAATGTTTTTTTGTCTCTAATGTACTATATTAAAATTATACATAAGTATATGCATGCAATTATAATCATACCTCAGTAAAAATGTATCTCCACAAATGTACACTTATAATGTGGACTACTTATTCTATTTTAAAATGCAGATATATATATGTATATTACATTGCCATCTGGTCCTTTGGCTTCTCTTTTTATTCTAAAAATTACCAGAAAATCATGAAAATCTGTAAGAATTTTTGAAACTGTATATGTGCTTAATTATAGCATTTACACAGTAGATGATACCAGTCAGCCTAAAACAGAGCACATGAATACTAAGAATAGCACTAGAAAATTCTCACTAAGCCATGAATTACTATATGGTTGCTGCTGGAAAAATAATTTAGCACCTCTGAAACTTGGTTTATTTACTCTTAAAATGAATTATATGTGCTTCACTGACTTGTGAACTGAGCAAATTTTATTCAAAGTGAGAATGATTAGAAAGGTCTAAACTTTCAAAGTAATAAATGATTGCAAATTATCCTTATTATTAACATGACTGGATGTATATATAAAATAAATAACAGTAAGTTCAGAAAAGTTACAAAGAAGTCACTATATCAGTTGAGTTTTCCAAGTAAAATACTCATCAATGTATTCAGTAGTCTTTCCTGGATTAAACTCTAGGTACTTAGAATAGACCAGTGAATAAACTAGATTCTTTCCTTCATATACTATAGTATCTAAGTGGGTGCGATAGAGAGAAAAAGACAAAAAAACAATATAAATAATGGATTAATTAACCATATCTTGTTGCCTCTAAGATGCCATGAAGTATAAGGCACACTATTGTTTTATATACAACTAAGAAAAAATATGACAGGAAACTTTCTGCAAAATATATACCAATTCTAAAGATTTTTAAATGACTAAAAAGAATATTTATCATTTTATATGTGCATACATGCAAATTTATTACATTAAACAATACACAAATTAAATATAAACTAATTGACTAGGATTGAATATTAGCATTCTTTCAAAATTCATATGTTGAAAGCCTAAGACACATTTTGATGATTTGTGGACATGTGCAAAGGCAACCCTCAGATGAAAACGCAGTCTTCATACTAAGAGTCAACAACATATAAGTAGAGATGAAGAGAGTGTTAACTTTCTCTGCCATGTGAGAACACCGCGTAGACAACGGCCGACCTGCAAAAGGTTTCTGACAAGGACTCAACCGTGCTATCACTCTCAACTCAAACTGTCCATCTTCTAGAAACATGGAAAATAAATGACTGTGGTTCAAATCACCAAGTCTGCAGTACTTCATGCTTGACTAAAATATCCATAACAGGAACCATAGTGACCATGCTAAAAAACAAAGACAAAAATAAAATCTTGAAAACAGAGAAAAATATCATAACATGCAAAAGAAGCCCCAAAAGTTATCAGCTGAATTCTCATCAGAAAGAGTGGAAGGCAAAACGCAGTGGGGAAATATTTAAAACACTGAAAATATTAGTAATTGTTAACCAAGAATCTTATATTAAGCAAAAGTACCTTTAAATAAGTAAGCAGGAAAAATAATATTCCTGAAAAAAAATATGAGATAAAATGTTACTCTCAGACTCACCACATAGAAAATATCAAAGAGCATGTTTCCTGTTGAAAACCACTGAGCCAACAATTTGAATGTACTGGGGGAAAAAACATGAACATCAGAGAAGGAAATTTGAAAGACAATTATAAAGGACATATAAAACATATACTACTTCTGTTAACTGATAAAAAGTAATGGTATGAAACAAAAAGTTACACCATTTTTCAGTTTAGGCTCCAATGAATAAAAATATATTTTAGATATAGCAACATAAAGAAGATGTTAGAGAATAAAGCCATATGAAAGTAAAGATATTACACAGAGGGTAAATAGAATCCAGAGAAACACATGAAGAAAAACAAGAATGGTTCTCTAAATAAGCAATTGAATCTCATAAACTCTACACATAGACAGATTTCTCTAGTTTTTCTCATGTTTTTAAAAGAAAGAAAATGGAAAAACTCTACCTTCATTATCCTAGAAAATATGCTATTATGTCCAGACAGGATAACTAGACAAGAAATATAAAGGATATTTACTTTGGGAGGAAACATTTAGTCTATATATGAACATGGCATGATTTTTCTACAGAAATTACAAAGTATGCCAAAATTATTATAGCTGAGAAGCCAGTGGAAGAGTGTGACAGAATAAAATAACAGCATAAACAGAGAAATTATAATTATGTAAGGTAATAATGAGTGATTCAAATAAGAAATTCAGAAAATAACTCAATGTATAAGTGCATGAAAATAGAATAAACATTCAAGGAGAGAATTAACAGAAGGAGGTAAAACTTAAACTCTAAAATCTATAAAAATTTGTTGAATGAAATTAAAGAGTTAAATAATAGAGATTATTAAATAATCCACAATTTGATCAACAGATTTAGTACAATTCCTCTTAAAATATAGACTGTCAATTTTTTGAAGATTTTTATAAGTGCATCCTAAAATTCAGTTGCAAATTTAAGATACTAAAATTAATCAAGGAGTTTGAAAAAAGAACAAATTGAATGTTTTAAATTTTTTTTGAGTCAGGGTCTTGGTCTGTAATTCAGGCTATCCTAGAATTCACTTGGTAGTCCAGGGTGGCCTCAAACTTACTATGACCCTCTGGCCTCAGCCTTGCAAAGACTGAGATTTCAGGCATGTGCCACCGTGTCCAGTTTGTTTCCAAATTTGAAACTTAGTATAAAGTTATAATAATCTACATAGTGTGGTACTGGCATAAAATGGAAATATAGAT
>PVJX010004829.1:60597-84872 GCA_004027295.1 Dolichotis patagonum
TAATGATGATATCCTTGGATTAGGAACTGGTTTCTCATATATTACACTAAGCTGGGGATTTAGCTCAGCAGCATAAGCGCCTGCCTGGCAAGCGTGAGGTCGTGAGTTCGATCCCCGGAACCAAAAAAAATAAAAAAAAAAATTAAAAAAAAATAAATCATATATTACACTAAAAGTACAATTAAGAAAGAAAAGCAAACTTAACTGTACTTCATTGAAATTAAAAGGGGAAAACCTCAAACAATCATACTCAAAAATCACCATGAAGAAACTAAATAAATAGCTGAAAGTGTGAAAGAAAATATTTTTATAAAATATCACCTGGTAAAACTTTTTACCAAGAGTATATTAGGAATACAGTTCACAGCAAAAGGGAAAAATACAATTTTAAAATGAACAAAGATCTGAATAAAGATCATTTCAAAGAATGTATATTATAATATGTTTTCTGTGTTCTATCATACACACTATATATTATCAAACAAGCTCCTGACAGTGTGTTCAAAATCACTACACCTCAGAGAAATGAAGATATAAACCACAATAAGGGAACATCCTGACACCACCAATGTGTATAATAGATATTGTGAAATAGGAAGTAATTGTTCAAAAGGAAAAGAGAACTGGGGAAGAGATGGAAGGGAAAAAGAACAAGCATGAGAAAAAAGACAAAATGGAAACAAAATTTTGTGAATAAGGAGGGGAAGAAGGGTTGAAGACAGGAGAGACAATGGGAACAAAAGGAACTAAGATACATAATATATGAGTACAAATTCCCGAAGATGAATATGATTGTCATTCACATTTGAATTGTACCAATAAACTTAATAATAATTACCATTGTGGTGATAATAACAAAATTTAAAAAGGAAGAATGTAACAAGTGAAGAAAATGAAGCTGTATATTTTCTTGAGTTTATATAAATTAATGTTGGTTCAATGGGAAACAGGTTGACAGCTTCTCAAAATGTTAAACACAGTTACTACATGACAAGTCATGTTCTACATAAGTAACTAAAACAAATTAAAATCCAAGTCCAAATGAATTGCTCCACAGATATTCTTAGTAGTATTTTTTACAATAATCAGAAATAGAAACAACTGGCCTTTTCTTGCCCGTTGGAAGGCTTGCTTCCTGCGGGCAGCCAGCACGAGCAGGGAGACGCAGCCAGACAAGCGTTGTGAACATGCAAGCCACCATTGGAGACCTTTGCTTCTTTCTGGCAGCCAATGGCCACTGGGAGAATCAGACAATGCATCCGTGTGCCTGCTGTCATCGGGCGCGTCCCAGTGTAGACCCACAGGCTAAGAGAAAAAGCATCTCCACCCCCACACAGCCCTGGCCATCAGGGAAGGCCCATTGTAGCTGCACAGCTCTGAAGATTCCTGCCTCATGCCCTACTACCTCTTTGGGAACTTGGGATTAGAAAAACCCAGGTGCCTATCCCATTCCTCTACATCTCAGAGGGGCAGATATAGTCATGGAACAAAATGGGAGACACATACCTGAAATCTCACAGACAATAGAAGCTGAAGTAAGGAAATAACTTCATGAGAGTGTAAAAGTAATCAGATCAGAAATAATGTCTCAGGTAAAAGAAGAAATCACAAGTATAATGAAAGAATTGCTGAGCATATCTAAAGAAGACACAGATAAAAAGAGGCACAAAGGAAAATGATGGAAATTTTGAAAGAACAATAAGGGAAGGAATTATAATACATGAAACAGATTCAAAGAGATATCCAGGAAATTAAAAACTTGCTTGAAAAATGTTAAAACCAGTTGAAAGAGACTGAAGATAGACTTTCAGACCTTGAAGACAGGATCACAACTAGTGACTGTGAAAAGAGAGATCACTTAAAAAATAACAAGGAACCAGGAAATAACAATTCAACAGCTGCAAGATGAAGCAAAGAAAAATAATTTAAGAGTGATAGGTCTCAGTGAAGAAACAGGGATCATCACAAATGAAATAAAAAGGGTATTTACAGAAGCAATAACAGAAACTTTCCTAAACATGGGAAAAAAGATCTGGCATACAGATAAGTGAGGCATATAGAGTGCCAACCAGCCATAACCAAAGTAAATCTACACCCAGGCATGCAATAATCAAGATCCCAGTAATTCAACACAAAAACAGAATATTAAAAGCTGTTAGAGAAAAGAAACAGATCACCTATAAAAGAAAACCAATCAGAATCACAGCAGAATTGTCAACACAAACTATCAAGTCAAGAACAGTTTGGAGTGAAGTGATTCAAATCCATAAAAAAACAAACAGACAAAAAAACCAGCTTCCAACGCAGATTTATGTACCTTGAAAAACTCTCTTTCAAAATTGATGGAAAAATATGATAATTCCACGATAAAGAAGAGCTGAAGGAATTCATGACCTCCAAACCAACCCTACAGAAAGATAAAGATGACCATGGTTCTGAGAACAGCAACAGAGGAGGGTCACCAAACAAGACAGGCAATTGAATGAAGGGGAAAGTGGAGGGCCAACAACAGGAAGATAGCATAGCAGAGATGAGCCAATGTGTGCGGTTGTAACCATTAATGTAGGTAGTATCAATCCACCAATAGAAAAATACAGGAAGAGTGGATAAAGACATGATCCATCAATATACTGATTGGAAGAAATATATTTAACTCAAAAGGAAATTCATAGACTAAAAATCAAAGGAGAGAAACAATTTTTCCACATGACAGGAGACCAGAAAAAAGCAAAGATAACTTGCCCATTAACCACGGAATGGATTAGGAAGATATGGTATTTTTTTATGTCGGAAAGCTACCCAGAAATAAAGTAAGACAATCTCAAGGCTCTTGTAGGTAAATGGATTCAAGTGGAGATCACACCATGGGCAAAATGATATGAACTCGTATGGGTGAACACTGTGTTATCTCCCTAGCATAAAAACCTGAAGGTGTTAGTGGTATCCAAAAAGCATAATAAATATGATGAAAGTGATAGAGGAAGAAATGCCGAAGAAGGGAAGGTGGTAACCATTGTTAATTTCTTATTGTCTTATCTTGAACTCTTGCATTATTTTTATAGTCCTGTTAGCTTTGATTTTGTTCTGTTTTGTTTTGTTAGATTTTACTGTGTCTGATGGTACAGGTAGCTACTATGAAGATAATTGGATGCATTATGGTGACCATTGTTAGTTTCCTATTTTCTTGTTTTGAAGTACTATAATTCTTTCATTCTTTTGTCTAATTGGTTTTACTCTGTTTTGTTTGATTTTATCAAGTGTGATGGTATGGGAAGCTATTTTAAAGAAAACAAGAGACATTGCAGTAGTCATTGTTGATTTCCTGTTGTCTTGTTTTGAAATTCTGAGTTGCTTGCATTGTTCTGTTCTGATTTCATTTGTTCTTTCTGTTTTACTTTGTTTTGTTTTACTTACTTTAAAATAAAAAAAAAAACAGAAATAGAAACTACCTAAATGCCTATCAATGGAAAAACGAATTCCACACAATGAAACACCATTTGGCAAGCAAAAACTTAAATGCTGAGATGTGCTTCAGCATGAATTCCTCTTGAAAATACATTGAATTCAGAAAATGAATAGGAAAAATAAAATTTATTGAGCTGTCCTGTGAAATCCTGAATAGAAAAATATATAGAACTTTATGTAGATGAGGGTGGCCTGAAATCGCACAGCATATCCAGCTTGTCCAATACCTGGACTCCCGACACCTGGAAAACCACCACTTAACCAAGAGAAAAGGAACAAAACCTCTGAAGTTAGGAAACAGCTGACAGTAAATCTAGAAATCACAGACAAACTGGGGAGATTGACTACCACACAGAGTAAAAAGGAAATCAGGTTGAAACACTAACCTTAACATATCTCCTCGTATACTCGTGATTTAATCAATTCCTATTAAACTGAGAAAATTGAAGTGGCAGATAAATAACAAAATCCAAAAAAAGTCAAGAACAAATCACTGGGAAGCAGACACTAACTAGAGATCTCCATACTAGTAAAAACAATCTTTCCACTCTAATTGAACTTCAGCTATCATAACACTCACAATAGTGCAGAAACAAGGCAAAACAATGAGCTCCTTCCTCCCTTAAAGCTGAGTGATGGGCCATCTTTGGGCAGAAAAAAATGACTGACTTACACAGAATGATAAAATAAGAAACAAAAAAGCAGATCAATAAGATGCTTAGTAAGCACAAAGATGATGTAATTTAACGTGATAGACTTAATAAACTAAATGATCAGTGATCTCACAGTAGATGCAAATACAATGCTAAATTTCCTAAATGAAATTATATAAACATAATTGCTCAGTTTAGCAAAGAATGAGACTCTATAAAAAGTAGCAAACAGAAATACAGGTGATAAAAAATATTCTGCTTAAAGTAAGAGCAGTAGAAGTGACTGATGTGAAAAGAAAGTTCCAATGTTTCCCCTTTAATGAACCTTCTGTTTAAAGACTCTTCAGACATATCACCAAGCATTAATGTCATTTTAGTACCGTACGTCTTATGTAAATAATATTGTAATCTTTGCTAATTATACTGTACAGCACAGTACTATGTTCTATTATACATTACATTATTGCATATATGAGTGGTACAAATGAAGCAAAATCATCAAACTGGAGTTCTTTTGATCATTTCTTTGTTGTGAATATAGTAATTTACATACTATATATGATTTCTCATTTAGTGACAAATGCATTTATAGACCTATTCACAGAAAAAAGAACTTGGTAAATAAACACTAATTTCACTACAGCATAACTAGAAGATACGGCTGACAAAAAGAACATTAAGAACTTTATCATCACCCAAACAGCACTCCAAAAAATTAGCAATGATATTCTGGGTAGAGAAAATGAAGCAAATAAAACCAAGTATTTTATTGGAATTAATACACGCTGTAGGTGACCAGTTAAACAAAAGCAGAAATCATATCAGCAACAGAAAAATTATACAATGACAGGAATAAGTCGATGATTTTCAGTAGTAAACTTCAAAGTGAATTTGATTTATTCAATTCTCTAAAGACAAGACTGAAATACTGAACTCAAACCCAAAACCCAACAATATGTATCTTATATGTATATAAGATACATGTTTAATAGTAGACAAAATTCAAAAATTAAAAACAGAAGATATAAAATAATATTCTATGAAATTCTGGGTACCCAAAAAAAGACATTAGTAACTATCTTATTTTCAGAAAAATTTAATATCAGCCCCACAATGATTAGATGAGATGATACAAAGAATGTCACTACATATTGGTTAAAGAAACAATTTAAGGAGAAATGATCATTGTAAATTATATATATATATATATATATATATATATATATATATATATATATAGTGAACTCAGTTTAATTAAACACTACTGATACAAAATGAAACAATACAATTATGAAGGGGACCTGTTGCAGTGTCTTTCTTGTGGTAGCAGGGAAGATAAAATTTTTACTCAGAGATAATACCTGGGAACAAACACCAAGAGGCCTTGGTTACTTTTCTCTCATTGCTGAGACAAAATACCCAACACTCAAAACTTAAGGGAGAAAAGATTTATTTAGTTCATAGTTTATGGAGGTTTCAGTCCATACTCAGCTGGCTCCAAAGCAGTGTGGCATATCGTTGATGGGCAACTTTTCATGGCAACAGAAGATACCAAAAACAATAAGAACAAAATAGATGAGTATGCCTCTTTCCCTTCCTTATGTCATATGTAGGCGACTCACCCTAGGGCAGATGTAGCACTCACACCATTAATCCCAACAGTAGATAATGAACCAATCAGAAACTACCGATTCAGCCACCTGTGAAAAGCCCACTCCCTATAACTGCATGAGACTTTGGGGGACTTCCAGACACAAAATAGAATAAACACAAAGGGACTGTTCTGAACAGAGAACTCTATAGGAGGGAGTGTTAGGGAACAGTCCAGAACCAAGAACTGTCTGGCCTGTACTGCAGGGAAAGACAGGAAAACAAGCAAACAAACAACAACAATAATGAACAATAACAACTACAACAAAATAATCCAACTTGAGCATCAAAGAACAAAGATGTCCATTAACTGACACTTTTTAGGTTAATGGGAGCAATTTATCAGGCCAGGGAAAGGACAAACACTGTACATAGCATGCTTCCCCAAACTTTACCCATTTGTTCCAGGGAATATGTGCTTTCATCCCTTCATGCTGGCTGCCCCTTCATGACTTTATTGACTCACTCCTCTTGCCTGTGTACCCCAGCATCAAAAACAGAATTAGACAAAAAGCCAATAAAGAAATAGAGTTAAATCACCTTTTTGAATAAATGGAATTAACAGTTATTAAATGCATAAAACAGGAAGCATGCATCAGAAGTACAGAGTAAACCCAAATTAATAATCTAATTATGCACCTCATTGAAGAGGATATCAAAAAGTAGAAAGGAATCTTTATTCATAGGTAATGCATTTGAAAATGACCGTATACCAAAACTGATATATGCACGTATTGCAATCTCCAAAATGACAGCATTCTTCCCAGAAACACAAAAATATCCTAAAATTCATATGGTACATAAAGAGAGCCAAAATAGCAAAAATACGCCCATACAACCAAAGCATAGAAAGATATATCAAAATCTTATATTTCCAGTTATTTTAAAAAGCTATAGAATTATACTAGCTCAAAACAGACTTGCAAACAAATGAAATAAAACTGAGGGAGCTGAAACAAACTTAGATGCATTCAGATGTCTGAATTTTGACCAAAAGACTGTAAGCACACGATGAATAAATGATGTTGGGAAAATTGATTGTACATAGATTCAGAAGGTTGAATCTGGATCTGTATTTTTTATCTTTACTAAAATAAAATCAAATTAGATCAAATACCTAAATGTTAAAACAGGAACACTTAATTTATTTGTAGATAAAATAGATGAAAATCTTGAAATCATAGGCATTGATAAGGGTTTTCTGAACAGAACTTCAGTGGTACAAGAAACAGAATCAAAAATCAACAAATGAGATCATATCAAATTAAAAATCTGCACATATCAGAAAAACAATTATGTTTCAGGACCTATTCCTTGGACAGAGTAAAAATATCTGGAATATATAAACAACTAAAAAAACAGACCCACAAAATAAAAGACCCAAGCAAAAATGGGTAATCAAAAATGTATGCTTCTCAGAAGAATAATTACAAATGACCAATAAATACATGAAAATATACTCCACATCATGGGTCATGAGAGACTAAAATAACAATAAGATTATTTTTTACTCCAGAAAGGATAGTTGATCTATAATAATGAATAATAAATGTTGGGACAGTAGCAGAGGAAAGGACCTCTTCTACATTACTGGTGAGAATTTCAACCAGTGCAGATGCTGTGAAAAACATGTTGATTTCTCAAAAAAGCTAAAACTATAAATAAGAATTTCAATAGACCCAGGTATTCTCCTTCAAGATATCTTCCCAAAATAGTTAAAAATGATACAGTTCAGTAATTTTTGCATACTTATTTTATGAGAGAAAATTCATATCTGCCTAATATTAAAGATATCCTATATATCTATTAATGAATGAACAAAATGTGGTATTTCTATATACTACTCAGTCATAAAGAATAAATTCCAGTCATTTGTAGGAAAATTAATGCACCTTGAGACCATAATTTGAGTGAAATACATCAAACAGTCAATCTTAAATATTGCATGGTTTTTTGCGTATTTGAAACCTAATGCATAAAGAATATAAAGTTAAAAATAAAGGTTGTGTCTTAGCAAGCAAGGAGATGGATAGATATGTTAAAAATAGAAATAGGATCTTAGCAATAGAGGTAGGGGTGAGTTGGAAGGAAAATTAAAAATAGTTCATATATGCTATACACATATACCAACTCCTCAGCTTGCATGTAATCATTATACATTGCAAGCATATGCTAATACAATTTTAATATTAAGAGTCTAAAAATAAATAGATGATGCCAGTGACTAAAGGGAGGAGGAGCTATGTTAATCACAAATATAGTTGATTGTTATGTGTTTCCCTGTGATGGCGAATGTGAAAACACTTTAAATTTTATTTGTGAAAATGGTTGTGAAACTGTGAAAAAAGTAAATACCAATAAATTGCACATTTTTAGTGAGTGAATTTTATGGCATGTAAATTACTTCTCATTATAGCTCTTTATAAAATAAAAAAGGAGCCAATACTTGGCATCATCATCCTATATCATTGTGTAAGTTTTAGCCAGTGGTAGAAATAAACAAAAGCAAGTCAAATTAATGTAATGAATAATTCAGTACAATGAAAACACAATTTCATTTGTAGGTAAATGTATGCAACCTGAGAACATAATGTTAAGTAACTCAGACAAACAAGCTCAAATACTGAGATTTTTCTTTGATGAGAAATAATTGTGTGTGTGTGTACATGTACGTGTGTGTGCACAAATAAAGAGCAAAATAGAAACGAGATAAATAGGAAGTTGAGAGAACTTGAAATACTTCTCCAAATTACATATTGTGTTGTTTTAAAATATTTTCAATATGTATGCTAATTTGTTTCATTTATACTACAAATGTCTCTTAGGTCATTGAAAAGAAACTTTTGTGCAGTACTTGTTTCTGTTTTGTTACTCTGAATTTTATGCCTTGTATTCTGAGTAACTACTTAGCAGATAATGATACACAGTGTATTAACTGTTACATATTTATTATTTGGTTATGAAATTTTGCTTTATTTTTTCATAAAATATAAAAATGAATTTTCTTTTCAACTATCAGATTTCTCTAAAAATTAAATAACAAAACTTCACAAAGTTATCCATATTAGAATATTTAAGATTTTCTATTAGAGAAAGATTAACTTTATGTAAGATATAAATTGTTTCCCAAACTGACTTCTGCTAACAGAAATGAAATAAACTATTACTGACATGTATTTCATTCTTAACAGAACCATTCTAAAGTATATCTCAGATCAGAAGCTACTTTTAATATCTTCTTATTTATTTCATAATATTTTCTAAAACATGTCTTTGTATAATAGACTATTTTTAAATATAAAAATATTTTAATATTTATTTAAGTTGAATTCTAAAAATGAATTTAAAGGAGAATGACATACAAAGATCATTTTAAAATTTTGAAAGATTCCATGACTGTGAATTTTTGAAGATTCATGAAGATATTAATAAACATGATAAGAAACTCAAAAATCCCATAGAAAGATAATTCAAATAAGAATATAAATGCTTAATCTAAATCTAAAAAGTAAAAAATAAAAACAAAATACGAAGAGAAACAAAATCAATAACCAGAGATAAAATGAGAGAAATCATCAGAGAAGCAAAAATTAGAAAAATAACCATATATATAGAAATTAAAAAATCCACCTGTCATTCATTCCCAGCAAAAATACTTCTATTTTTGTTCTCCCTCATATGTGGAAACTGAAAAATCAATCTGAAAGTAAAAATAGCAATCACTAGGGCCTCGGGAAGGTGTGGAGAGGAAGGTATAGGGGTAAAGTGACAAACCTTTTAAAGATGAGGGCCCAAACTGCAACCCAAAATCTGCTTATTTATAGCAAAGTGCTAACAGTGCAATTAAACATGAATACTGAGGGTTTAGTTTAGAAAACTAAAACAACAACAACTCATGCACCGACAAATTTTGTCTTAAAAGAAAGACAAATAACACGTGTGCCATACATTCAGTACCACTGATGTAGCAGAGTGAGGGTGAACAAACCATGGTTTAATAAAATAAATTTGCTTTGTACATGTGTAAGGAAATAATACGCTGAGTCTAGTAACACATACCATTAATATGTGTGAATTCAAATACGATTAAAAATGTTAAGAAAGCAATAGAGAAGTAAATCCATAGAGTGAATGAAGATATTTTGATGCATACCTTGTATCAGTGCCACACATATGACTGACAAGGAGCTTTTATGCAGAATGCATATTCCTCAATATTAACAAAATAATGACTCAGAAAACTTGAATGTGTACATCACAAAACAGGACATCATGAATAGACAAAATATGACTAGTGCCGAATGTATAGATAATTTCATTGCCTGTCAACATGGGAATGGATGAATTAATTGCATGTATTTTAAAGAACAACAATAAGCAGGGATGAACTGAAATGAGCACATAGTGGCAATGATCAAAACATAATGTGGAGCTGAAGAAGTCAAAACAATATATGGTATGATTCCATTTATATGGACTAAAAGTTGATAGGCAACATTATCGTCTTTAATACTACAATGGTTAGAAATATAAAGAAAAAAATTATTAACAAAAATCTGGGGTAAGTTAAACTTTAAAACGAGGTAAGAAGATGGGGTGAAAGAACTGCTTGCTGGTGCATTATATTCATTGTCTTTAAGCTTTACAATTTTCTTCCATATGCATTACAACTTGTATTTCATTTTTTGTAATAAAAGTACTTTAAAAGTAAAATTTAAGGAACAAACCACAGATATTGCTGTGTATTTTTAAGTTTGTAAAAGACAAAACAATCAGATATACTAACATAATCAGTAACATTCCCAGGCAAGAATTAGAAGCGGCAGAAGTTAGTTCAAATCTACTAAAACCTTTCATCTTTAAAACAAAACAGCAAGTCAGAAATTCTCTGAGGCTTGTGTTTCAAATCACAGATTTCTGTAGTCTGTGTTGGTTGTAACCAACAAAATGGTTTGCCTGTGTATGTGTGTGTGTGTGTGTGTGTGTGTGTGTGTGTGTTTATGTGTGTGTTTGAGTGTGTCCTCACACATAAAAATCATGTACACTAATGGGAGGGCCAAGATAGAAGGACCTTTACATCTCTTTTAAAGGTAGTAACTGCTATTTATTCTTGACTGTCTCCAGTCTTTACTGAATTATGGTAGAAGTAGAATCAGTTCATTCAACAGCAACAGATAACCCGAAGAAGATTCATGCCAGTGAAAAATATTTGATGATAGATTGATGTAACATTTTTAAAAATTGCATTAAAGTGGGTATGAAGAATAAAAGCCATATTTCCATCCCCAAACTTGTGTGAAATAAGCTCCTCTATAACTGAAGAAGCTATAAGTCAAATTATCTTTCTAGTGTCTAGCAACAAAGGTTCTCTGATTATTCCTTGAACTTGGCTTTAATAGCAACACTTTGCTAAACAATAAATATTTCTCTTCCATTTTCAGCCTCACATTTCTTTCCCTAGCTGGGACAACTCCTGCTTAGTCTCTATCACCATCCTCGATTTCTGTTTGACAGACCCTTTGGAATCTGCTACTAAATAAATCTCATTTCATTGCAACCTGAAAGCCTGTGTCACAGCTACCACCCTTGGGAGTCGCCAGGATGAACATGTTATTTAGTACCTAACTGGGATCATATTGGAGAGAAAGAAAGGTTCCTATTAACAACTGCACTGCGAGAGATGCAACGCGATTGCTGTTACTCAGCTTAACTAAGTCCTTGATCACTTGTGGTAGAAAATGTGTTGACATCTTCAGTTTGCAGTGTGTACCTATATTTGATTACAACACATTTGCCTTCTGACTTTGTGGGCAGTGTTTCATTCAGTGTTAACATCAATTTCAAGGTAGAAATGTGGAGAAGGCTTTGTGACCCATACCTCATTATTCTACTTCATAGACAAAACCTAAATATAATATAATGGCTCACTTGAAAGAAAGTGAATGCTGAGTGATCTGTATTCAACAAACTAGCAGAGTTGCTGGAAACAGATTCATTTGTAAAATTTATGCTTATTGTTGTGAACACTACAACATAATTCAAGTGTCTAAAAGAAAGTTAAGGTACTATACTTAAAAGCAACCAACGTGGTGCTGCTCTTTACCTACGTAATCTTGTAAAATTGCTGATTATGTAGTTCGTGGCAAGTTTCTGACACCCTTAAAAACAGTGCAAACTAGAAAGTTACTAATATCATTTTTCGTTAGAGAAGATACATACAGTCAGTTGTATGGAAAAGACACAAATCTAATAGTGATGAAAATGTTTTCTCCTCTATGAAAGTGTCTGAAGTGGTAGAATGAATCTGCTTCATCCTGCTGGGACTTCAGCTCCTTTTATCTTCCTGCTCAGCCTTGCTTGAGATGTTATACCTCTGTGCTTGGTTTAGATGATTTGAAAATGACTGCTCATTTGAATTGCAGTCAGATATAGGAGAGCAAAGGGCACCTTCCGAACATTAATGGCACAGTCCCGGTGGTGCAACTTCAAGTTAGGCCGCATTAGTCAGAATATGAACATTTGCTGCATTTTGCTACTAAGGAGTCTGGGAAATGTAGTATTATTATTCTTGGGCCTTGACCCAGTTACATTTTCATGCCATTGAGAGCATGGTTAAGTGAGTATGAAGGTCACAGCTTTCCTCCAAGTGTATAATCTCCTTCTCTGCATTTACTATAGAAATAAAAGAAATAAGAATTAATAAAGCAGACTCATGTTGCCCAGGATTATAAAGACTAGATATGGGAAAAATGCCAATTTTTGAGCATATTTTACAGTACACCTTGATAAATTCCCTAAGAAACAAGAAAAAAATCATATTATTAGCACATGCAACATATGAGGGAGGAATCACTGGTAATTGAGAAATTCTGTAGGTATTATGCATTTGTAAGCACTTGAAATACGAGCTGAGAAAAGAAAAAGTGCTAATTACCAACATAAGAATAGTGGTGAGAGGAAATTCTGCGCAGAAAATGTGTCTACAGAAATGTTGTCTTGGTAGAGAACTAAAAGGGGAATTTAATTTGGCAAGAGTGTGGGCAGCAATCATGCTTTCAGCACAGCACAAATGTATTTGTGATGACTCCTTGTTTCTATATGCTTTATCTTAATTTGATTCATTCATGAACCTAGTATTATTTACCACTTATATGTTAGATGTGCTCATTACCCTTGGTAATATGGGTATAATCTTATTCAGGAGATGCATAATACGGTGCACAAAAAACAATAATACATATTCACACAGTAAATTACAGTTATATTGAGTGTTGTCATAGATGAACTATTTGTGTTCCCCTAAAATCGTATGCTGATACCCCAGCTCTCAGTGTCATAGTGTTACGAAGTGAGAAATGCAATTAGTTCATGAGAATGGAATCTTCATGAGTGAGATTACTATCCTTATATAAAATTGCCCAGGGATGAGAATATGACCCTGTAATGGGGTGCTTCCTTAGCATATATGTGGTGCTGGGTTCAGTCCCAAGTACTGAAAAAAGAAAAAGAGAAAGAGAGAAGGAGAGAGAGAGAGAGAGAGAGACAGACAGACAGACAGAGACAGAGACAGAGACAGAGACAGAGACAGAAAGACAGAGACTCTCATGTGAGGTTATAATGAAACCTCAACTATTTGAAACATAAAGGAGTGTTCACTAGAATCCAATCATGTTGGCACCATCATTTTGACAACTGGATTTAGACTTCTAGCTCCAGAATTGTAATTTTTCACTTGTTTCTTCATTCTTGTTTTTTGCATGAGATAACATACCCTGTGTTCATCTTACCATTGTATTTCAAAAACATGCAACTTGTCTGATTTCAAAGTTCCCAGGTGAAGGAGCTGTGGCAGGTATTATAACGCAGTGTGCTGAGGAATTAGTTTAAATTTGGTAGCTTGTCAGACACAGTTTGTTTGACAAAGGCATATTTAATGGGCAATCATAAACAGGAATAAATTAGGGTGATACAGCGTGCATTGTGAAGACTGTCTTTTGTAGAGGATGCGTGCGGGTAATGTATTGGAGAGACTGCACCATATCAAAGGGATCAAAATGTTGCTGCAGCAAGAAGTAAAGAAATCAACAGAAGTCAGATAATGTGTGAACTTCTTGTTCCTATTTTGTCCTGAGGTCAGTGGGGAAACATTCAAGTGTTTTATTCAAGGAATTGATGTGAATTTATTTTTAAAGAAAATTAGTGTTATAATAAAGAGAATAGGATATACAGTGTCCCAGACACTATGCGATTAAAAATAGCAAAAGATATTTGGTATCAGATAAAGGAAAAGATTAAATTCCACACGTGGGTGTGAAACTTATTCTGGTGGCAGTGTGGAAACGTTGTCAGTATGAACACTATTTCATTTACCTCTGAGAAACCCAGTGATTTCACTTTAAAGCAGCCCTGCTGAGCAGCTGTGAAGCAATGGGCACTTGCAAACATTCAGAAACAGTTTCCATGCTAAGATAGGAGCCAGACTTGCTCTTTATGGTCTTGTATGGCAAAGGAGCTCTTTAAAATGCACTGAAAGTGAGGGAGTTATGTATTTCCGGGCAGCAGATCAAGGCAAAGTGCTGGCTACTGGCAGATATTAAATGACAAATCAGCTCAATCCATAATGGAGAAACCAGAAAACTAGAGTATCAGCTAGTTGGTTGCACTTTTGCGTACTGCAAAATGAAAGATATGATGACGCTTAGGAATCAGCAGCTCTGATTAATATCAAAAGCTCTCATAATTTTATAAGATGAATTATATTGGGGCCTATCATCCCTGAATACCTGCTTTAAAATTTATTTTTTAGTACATTTTAGATATAAATAATGGTCACATTCATGATAGAGGATTTGTACCTGTATTTGATACATTTTGCATCTTCGTTTATTTCCCATTCCCTTCCCTCCTTTCAACCTTTCTCCTAATTTACAAAGTGTTTGTTTCCATTTTGCCCTTCTATTCACTTTTATTTTTTCTCTTCTTTTTTTTCCTACCCATTACCTTGTTCTACTTCTCATGTGAATATTTTCTTACCATTCCCAATCCATGTCATAAATTTTGGTCCTTATTTGTACTTTCAGTATCACACAACAGAGAAACCATGAGTTGTTTAAACAAGTGTACCCAGTGTATTTCACTTAAAACTATAATCTTAAACTGCATCCATTTACCTCAGGTTTATCATTCTTAATATTACATATTTACATATTCTTCAGTATGAAATCCTTCTTTATATTACATGTTTACATATTCCATTGTATAAAAATATCATATCTTCTTTATCCATTCCTCTGCTGATGGTCATTTAGACCTTTTCCAAGATTTAGTTATTATAAATTGTGTTGCTATAAACAGGGTGATGAATATATCACTGTAGTATGATGCTTTTAATATTTTGGGAAGATACTAAGATGGGAAATAGCTGGATTAAATTGTACAACTTTTCTTAGTTTTTTTGAGAATCTCCAAACTGATTTTCTCAGTTGTTGCCCTGGTCTAAACACGCACTAGCACTCAAACTGGAGAAGGGTTCTTTTCCCCCACAGCCCCAGAAACATCTGTTATTTGTTGATTTCTTAATAATAGCCATACTTTCTTTGATGATATGAAATCTTGCTTTTGTCTAAATTCGCATACACCATGACCACATAAGATTTACTCCAGGGATGTAGGTATGGTTCAGTGAATGCAAATAAATAAACTTAATAAAACATTTCAATAGAACCAAGGACCAAAAACATATGATAATCTTAATAAATGCAAAAAAGCACTTCACCAAGTGTAACACTCATTCATGATAAAAATGCTATGGAAAGTTGGAATAGATTTTTTTTATCTAAATCTAATAAATGCTATCAATGACAGCCAGCATCATACTAAATGTTCAAAAACTGAAAATTTTCACCTGAAATAAGGACCAAGACAAGGATGTCAACAATCCCTTCTCCAACTCAGTATAATTCTGGAAACATTAGGCAGAACAATTAGACAACAGGAAGAAATAAAAATAATAAAGATCTGAGGGGAAGAATTTAAATTATCATTAATTGCAGATAGCATATTGCTCTACATAGAGGACACCAAAAACTACATTAAAAGAAATTTAAATTTAATGACAAACTCAATAGCATAGCTGGATAAAAATCAACACTCAAAAATCAGTGGCATTCCAGTACACAAGTGAAAAACTCAGAGAGAGAAATATTAAGGAAACAACAATCTTCACAATAACATCAGAAAAAATTAAATACTTAGAAATCAGTCTAATAAAGTGATAGATCTTTCATTTGAAAACTATAGTACCAAAGAAAAAGAAATCAAAAGGGATATCAGAAAATAGAAAGATATCTCTTGTTCTATTGCAGGAAAACCAATAAAGTGAAAATGATTAAACTTCCAAAATTACTACATGTATATAATACAATTCCAATCAAAACACCAATCGCTTACCTCATGAAATTCAAAAAACATCTGATTTACAACCAGAAGAAACTTAGACTAGCAAAAGCAATTCTGAGCTACAAAGGCAAGGCAGGGTGCATCATAAGCCACGACCTGAAATTATACTACAAGTCTACCATGATAGAAACAGCAAGATACTGAAAGAAAAAAAATCAAAACAAACAAACAAAAAAAAACAGAGGAGAGAATCAATGGAACAGATTAAAACATACAGAAACAACTCCAAACACTGAGAGAAAACCTCCTTAATAAATGGTGCTGGAAAAACTGGCTTTCCACATGCAAAAGATTAAACTTAGATGCGTATCTCTTGCAATGAACTAAATTAAAACCAAAGTGGATCAAAGATCTAAACATTACAACAGAAATCCTAAATGCATTGGAAGACAGAATAGGTATACACAATATCTTGAATATATCTGGAAGTTATAAACGTAGACAAACCTTTACAAAAAAAAACCCAATTATAGGAAATAATACAAAAATAACAAATGGGATTTCATCTTATTATTAAAGTGCTGTACAAATGCATTTTACCTTTTCTTCTTTTTAAATAAGAAAAGTTAAAAATAAAAAGTGCATTTGTACAGCAAAAGAAACCTCCAACACAATGAAGAGATAACCCACAGAGTAGGAAAAAATGCTAGCTGTTTCTCAGGCAAAGGGCTAATATCTAGAATATACAAAGAACTTAAAAAAATTAGGACTCCCAAATTGAAGAACCCAATTCAAAAATGGGCTCTAAAATGAAAAGGCACTTCTCATATGAATTACAAATGATGAATAAACATATGAAGCAATATTGAATACCTAGTTTTGTACAATTTTTGATTTAACAATAACCAGCCATTGCTTCCGGAGAATCATAATTTATCAGTATTTAGTCTTGAAGTCATTGTGTTAGCCTCTATTAAAAATGTGTCTATAGAATAATATTAAGATTGAGGTGCTTCCTTACCAGTGTGACAGGGTGAATCCTCTACCCCTTTCTTGCTTCCTGCCCCCAAGAACAGGAGACAGGAGAAGCTATAGAAATAGCGAATGGATAAATACGAAGTCTGAGGCTTATACTGCAGTACCCAGCCCTGCTTTGGCATGCTTATCTGGTTTCATAAAAAATGGCATAAATATTGATCTGAGGTGGGATCTATAGAACCTGAGGAAGCCTCTTCGTGGCAGAGCTGAGCTAAGGAGCTGCACCTGATACCCCATAACTAAGTGGGATTTTGCAAGAATAGCTGGATTAAGGGCATGAGACTGGAGAGGTTTTCAAGGCAGACTACAGTCAAGATTATAAGAACTATGCACATTCATAAGGTTAATTTCCTCCAGTGCCCAGCAGAAAATAACTTTTGGTTCAGTGGGGTAATCAAATATACATAAATATATAAAGATCTCTTCTACTTACTTTTTAATTTTTCTGTTGAACAATTTATAATTGTCCAGAAAGAAGAAAGAAAGTATAAAATTCCAGAAGTGTAGTAAGAATAAAATAATTGGAAGCAATTTAGGTAGATTCCAGAAATCCTAGGCACAGACACTAAATCTTGCCTTTCCACAGACAGCCTTCCTGCACAAGCTTGTGCCTATAAAGGAATTTGGTTCGGTACAGGCCACAGAAACCTCTCATCCCTTTTTAAGTGTGCCTGGAACTATATATAGTTTAATCACATTGTGAGTGGCAACTTCTCTTTAAAATTTCCTGTAAAGTTTATGTATGTGAGTGCATGTGTCCTGTGCTTGGAGTGTATGCTTGTGTTCTAGGAGAGGTGTCGCTGGAAAAAATCGAACCTGTTTAGATACATTAAAAAAATTGGATAGTTGGATTGCTTTCTTCTCTTTTAGCAATGCAGTGTTATGCTGATACAAGCCAAGTTCAATCTTTTTTTAAAGGAGAAAAAAGGAAAAGGGAGACTTTAATTTATTTGCTGGTTAAATTGCTCATTTACTTAGAAAACAGTACCTGCGAGATAGGTACATTAGAACATTATTAAAATTCACTATTTGATTCTTTTATACTTAAATCTATTTTCTTTTGATATGAAGGTTTCACAACTGAATATAGCCCAGTTTGAGTATTGTATAATAGTCAATCTTTTTTATTTGCTGGTTAAATAGAAGGATTTTTTTTTTACTTTAATGAGTAATTTCAGCTTCCTTTGTGAATAGCTTCTGCTAACTAAATATGTCATCTATTTGTTCCCTTTGATTTTTAAGAAAATTGCCCAGGTTTGGTTTCCAAGGAAATAGTTCTCTGTCTTGGAGAAATGAATTTGGACTGATTAGCTGCATTACTTATTTGTCCTGTCATTTTGTCACTGGTGTGAAGAATCTGCTGTGAAAAGAAAGGTAGTGGTTTGGGGGAACTGTATTCATTTATATGACAGGTATGAGTATGAGACGGTAACCGGGACACTAAAATACAGACCAGAAAGAAAGTCGAAACTAGAACTTTTCTGTGCATTTACTTGTGCAAACATAAGCAAGTCACTCAAAACACACACATTCATCCCAATCCCCAGAGAGGACAGCTCTCCACTTGGGCTGACTTTAATTGGTTTCCACACTTGTAAACTCAGGTGACTAATATTCTTGTGAGGCAGGGACTGTTGTAAGTGTAATCATTCCCAACCCCATGGGTGCTGTCATAGAACTCATAGAAGGTTCAGCACGGGACACAACCAGGTGGGGTGGCGGATTTCGGTAAAGCTCCCTGAAGGTAGTAGACACTGAACTAAGTCGTGTTCCTTAAATGAAAGTAGGTATTTACCAGACATGTGGGGTTAGAGAAAGTATTCTAAGCAAAAGGAATAAAATAGGAAAAAAGCAGAAAACAGCATAGTAAGGGATGGATAACAAACTGGGGTCACTGGAACACAAAATGTCACTCAATAAGGCTCTGGGACTAGACAGGATCTAGGTCACAGTAGCTTTTCAAGACACAGTAAGGAAACTGAACTTTATTCTGTAGAAAATGAGAATCCCCTTTCAACCATCTGATAGCATTGTTTTTCAACTTATGGTGAAACATTCTTTTTAAGCATTTTGATATAAATTTTATTAAAACATTTGTCTTTTAAATACATTCTGTTTCTAAATTATACGAAAGCACACTGTAATACACTACACCCTTATTTGCTGATTAGACACTGAGCACTTCATTTACTAGCACATTACATTGTCTAGTACAGTCTATATCAACAGAGTAAATTCTTATTTAATAAAAACAAATTAAGCAAAAATTTTAACTGAGGGGGTGACATGGTATAGATTTTCACTGCTTATTATTCATCCTGGAATACTGGGCCAGAATACTTAGTAGATGGGAAAGCAATAATGATCTTTCCATGAATCTGTAACTTCTTATTAAGATTTGGCTCCTTATAGTCAGGTTTTAATGGATTATTCTAATCTGGAAAATTACAAACCATAAACATAATATCACTGAGTTTACTGATAGTTATCAGTAACATGGAAAGAGGAAGAGATGGTAAATTAGGTAAGATGATGGCATACTTGCATGCTTATTTAGTAAGGCTGTTTGTGATCTAACACTCCTGCAATAACTGAGATTCATGGAGTTTTTGTTGCATTGCTGTTTTTGCAAAGGATGCATACATTCTGAGTGTGCTTCTTAGAACTGTAAAAAATAGTGTTGCTTCGAGGTGTTACAGGATTTGATTTAGCTTCTTTATTTGAATTGAGTCTCCTCATATCATTGGATATGCGTTAACATTCTTGGTCATCTTTAACTATTTTGATAATACATTTTCAAAGTTCCTACCTGAGGGAGTGACTTGGTATAGATTTTGAAAATTAGAGAATTAGAAAATGTAGCATCGCATCTATAACTTTCTTAGAATGAGGCAGGACTATATGCATATATAATTTCTGAGATTAAGAAACCTTCAGTTTTACAACTGCCATTCACATTCATTTTTAAACCCATATTGGCAATGGCATTGCCTTAATTACAAAACATTTATATGCTCAGCATTAATAACTCAATGTTATGCTTTGTACTTCAGCAACAGGAAAGATGAACGCTTTGCTTTTCCTTCGCAGTCTTCCAGAATTCTTATTGGAATATTTCCTTGAGATTACCAAGTTCTAAAGTCTGGGCTCAGAAAGATATTTGATAAAAGAGAATCTAGATTAATATTTAAACATTAGGCAAAGAGGTTCCAGTTGGTGATAAAGGACATAAAGTATATCAAACTTATCGTTTCTTATGTGAATTCTGTTTCTCAATTATATCAGTTTCCAAACTCTGACTTTCTCCTAAATTTAAACTGATCTTCTCAGAGAAATCAATACAGTTCAGAGGTCCAGACGAGGAGAGAGAACGATGCTATTAATATAAAGTGCCGAGCAAGGTGCTTCGCAATTCAGTCTAGAAGTGTGGCCACAGGACATTGTGGAAAACAAAACGGCAGGTCTGATCTTAACTATGCCATACATGTTGGCCCATAGCGTGTGGGATGGTCTGTATTCCTTTGTTACCTCATTACTGATTCACAGGATCCTAAGTGGCACAATATAAATGCAGCTTTGTCACCTTGCCTCACTGGTGAAGATAGCTGACCGATCTTTGAGTCTGCCCAATTCTGGTACTATAATGGAAAAACTTGGCATGTTGGGCTTCAGTTTATGCCATGTACTGATGCTACTACACAGGACTTTATGATTTAGAACACACATCATCAGCTGTAAAATTTCCTTATTCAATTCCAATACTATCCTTGAAACTTCACTGCTGTTGCTCCATGTGATAGGACTTTAGTGGAGCTGATTCTTTAAAAAGGGAGCAAAGATGTGGTGCAATAGGAAGAGCATGTATCTGGAACTGGATTAAATATGTTTAAATATGAGCTTTGTGACTTGTTATTTTTATGGTATTAGATGAGAAAATTGACCTCTGTGAGCTTGGGTGTATTTATTTAGAGTTGGGAAAATAATTATCTTCCTCGCAGAGACGATAAGGATTGGTGATAATATATATAAAGGGCCTGACACATTGGTTAGCGAGAAGTAGGTGCTTGATATGTCACAGTTATTATTGCTAATGTGACAGATTTCATGCTAACAATATACATATTTATATATTGTCAACCATAAATTCACTGCCATTTCTAAGGAGGAAAGTTATTTTTCTATACATAATGTTGCCTTTTATTAGTCTGCCATTTCTGATGGCACTTTATGTAATACATTCTGGCAATTTTTGCCCAGTAGTATTCTGTAGGTTATTTATTGTCTGTCATTGGCTTTGGGATACAAAAAGTATGATTTCAGAACTCTTCACTATCAGACATTTCTTAAAATAGATATCAGTATTCAGAAAGCAATGTGATGTTGATTTTCCTGATACTTTTAAATTCATGACCATGCATTTTTGTGTTTCATTCTGTTTTTAGAGCCTTGAGTGAAGCATTATTTTCTATCTAGGATTAACTTAATTTTATCTATAGAAACACCTAAAAATATCTAAAAACTCTTGTCACCTTCTGATGTTTCAGGAATAGTCATTAATGGTTTATATAGGAAAGATACTCTCCCATTTCAATTTCAGATTTGATGCCATTGCATTAAGATGACTACTCATGCCCTGTGACCCATTAATTGTCCACAGCACTGTTAGTGTTGATAATCAAATGGTTTACCAAAAATTAAATTATAGTATGGACTCCAACTACTGAGACTGTCAGAGTTCAGATCACTCAACAAATAGCACCCTAAAATTAATTCTCACATCCCCAATTTTAGATATTGTACATGCATGCACATGTATATATTCAGTGTATATGTCTAGGTTGTATCTCTGTATGTGTAATAGATAAAGTAATTAAATAGACAATTACTTTCCCTGGAACATTTACAGTCTAATAGATTATTAATTAATAAATTTAACAAGCACAAGGTCCTGAGTTCAATTCTTAGTACCAATAATAATACTAATAGCAATAATAACATTGAAGAAAAGCATTGCCCTTAAGTAACTATTCATTTAGCAGAGTGGCTGGTGCCCTGTAGTTATTATAAATACTTTTGGCATGTACAGATATATATGTACTAGTAACATGAATTTTATCTTACTTGTTTTGGAGTTGGAAGGAAGAAATCCAAGGATAAACAGAAGAGAAAAATAAACTAAAACTTTATGTAGCAAAAATCCTTGATATAGTCAAAATAAATCTGAGCTTTAGACAGCACTGAGTAATATAATCGGGGAAGAAATTGTATAAAAGATAGGAGGGTCACTCAGGATAAGACATGAAAGAAAAAAGAAGTGAGAAATAAAGAAGTGTCAATGTTAAATTACACTGAATATTTGGAGGATCACTTAATTTCTCCGAAAAGGAAAGTAATATTTGAAAAATCCATTATTATGAACTTATGATCGTAACAGGATAGTAATTGTCTTCACTTTCATTCACTTAAATTACAATGGTCTGTTTTGATTGGTTTTATTCTGTTTTGGTTTGGTTTGATTTTGCTATATCTGAAGGAATGCACAACTATTGTGAAGATAACAAGATACACTATGGTAATCGCTATTGTTTTCCTATTATCCTGCTTCCAAGTTGTGTACCACTTTCATTGTTAGCTTTGGGATTTATTTTATTTTGTTTTGTTGGGTTTTATTATCTTTAAAAGAAAAAAATCCTAATGTTATTCTTTAGACTTAGTGTATAAACCTAGGTGGTTTTATTGATGAATTTGACTTTCAAATTTGTATTACATTAGAATCATAAAATTTCACAGAAGTTTCAGAGTCTCAGGAATGATTTGAAAGTGAGCAGAAAGTCTTTTGTTTTTATTTTATACGGCAAGGGTCAGGCATAAGAAATTTCTTCCCATGGAATTTATTTATGAGAAGATTTTCCCAAAAAGGAAGAATTTCTTCTTGATTTTATAATCAACGGATAATAATACTCAGCATAGTCAACCCTGGACTCCTTGCACTTCCCCTTCGTTCAGTTTCCTCAAAATAAATATCCCTCTAACATGTTGTAACTCTGCATCATACAACTCAAAGAGAAGCCTCAGATTCTCCCCAATTACTTCTTCCATTTTATGTGAGGACCTCTGCATCTTTTCTATTACAAATCTAATATTTTTGTGAGACCTTCATTGTGCTCTACTTATGAACTAATTTGTAAAGACAATTCCCACCAGCAAAACCGAATCAAGTGTAGGAGAAATGGAGACAAAAAGAAAAGAAAACACAGACCATGGTTAATTTGGCCAATTTACATTCTATTTAAAAATTTAAAATGGAGCTCCCTTTCCAAGATTTGCCCTCCCTCTACAAATCCTAGTTACCATAGGCTGCACACACATACTGCATGTGATTTGTAACACAGAAATGCAAAATCAACTTCACTGAATTTGTGCTCCAAAGGATGAAGGTGAGCCGAAGGCACTGTGCAGTGCAGGCCTGAAGTTTTTCTACGGGCTTGCTTTGTTTATATTCAGTACGGGTGAGGTCTGTAAGACCTTAGGAGCTTGCAGAAGCTGCTCTTCACTGTCTCCAATTACTGAATTCCTATCTGTGATTCACACCAATTTTTTCTCCTGCAAGACATCCTTGTCATATAAGTTAGAGAACTTATAAGTTGTAAGTGACTGATGAGAGTCATCAATTATTGTTATGAGCTTTAGCTCATCTTTAAAGATTCCAGTTTTCTCTTGCTTTTCTCTGTTATGTACTTCCTGACAACTCACCTGTTCACTTCAAACTCCTGAAAATTTTCCAAAGAAACAAACACTAACAGATTGTTTAAACTAAATATTTTATTACACACATAAATACAATATACATATACACATATATTTATGTCAGAATTTGGAATGCATTATATGATATCAAAATCCATGTATACAAATGAAGGTTTTTAGTTATTTGGGGATTTAGTTCGGTGATATAAGCACCTGCTTGCCTGGCAAGCATGAGGTCATAAGTTCGATCCCTGGTACAAAAAAAAAAATGACGATTTTTATTAAACTGTATAAGTAGTAAGACATAAAATATTTTCACAAGAA
>PVJX010004830.1:0-18615 GCA_004027295.1 Dolichotis patagonum
TAAAGTCTCCTGTTATAATTGTATTATTGCTTATTTGATTTTTCATTTCTGTTAGTATTTGCTTTATATAGCTGTGTGCTCTGGAATTTGGTGCATATATATTTAAGATTGTTATCTCTTCCTCTTGAAGTTTTCCCCTAACTAGTATGTAGTGACCTTCTTTATCTCTTTGGATCATTCTTGGTTTGAAATTCACATTTTCTGCAAACAGGATTGCTACTCCCGCTTTTTTTTGGTTTCCTGTTGCATGAAGTATTGTTTTCCATCCCTTGACTTTCAGTCTATGAGTGTCCTTTTGGGTTAGATGGGTTTCTTGTAGACAGCATATGGTTCGATGTTGTTTCTTGATCCATTCTGCTAGTCTGTTTCTCTTGATTGGTGAGTTGAGGCCATTTACATTAATGGTTGTAACTGTTATATATTGGTTTATTGTTGACATGTTATCTTTCTGCTGTTGTGTCTTTAGCTTTCCATTCTGTTTAATTGTCTGCCTTGCTTGGTGGTTTTATCCCATGTGTATCTAGAATGTCTTTCAGTATTCTTTGTAAGGTTGGTTTGGTGGTCATGAAGTTTTTCAGCTGTTCTTTGTCATGGAAGTATCTTATTTCTCCATCCATTTTGAACATTCACTATTTCTTTCACTGTTTTTATCAATTCACTATTTCTTTCACTGTTTTTATCAATTCTTCTTTTACCTGGGCAAATATTTCTGATTTGAATTTCACTATTTCTTTCACTGTTTTTATCAATTCTTCTTTTACCTGGGCAAGTATTTCTGATTTGAATTTCTCCATAGCTTTCCCTAGTTGCATATTTATTTCATTTGATATCATTTCAGACATTTTAGGTGTATGGCTTCTTTTTTCTTCCATGTACACAGCTTCTAAGCTTTCTTGGGGAGGGCTAGAGCTTTGAGCCTGCCTTTTGGTCTTTCCTTTTGTCATTTTTCTATATTTCCTTGCTTTGAGCGGTGTTCCAATTCTTTCTCTGCATGTGTGGCGAATTACCTCTTGCACCCTCAGTTCCTGGAGGGGCAGTGGCTCCCTCACAGGCTCTTGGCTTCCTCACAGGGTCCTAACTCCCCTCTGTGGGCTCCTGGCTCCCTAAGTTGTAAGGCGGATGCTGGGCATGGTCAACCTGGAACCTGTGGAATCTCAGGTGTGCCAGGCCACTGTACTTTGTCCCAGGCAGGTCTCCAGGAGGTTCCCTGTGGGTGAAGGGTGGGCCTACAGGTCCCAAACAGTCAGGCCAAAATGCTGGTTTCTGCAATGTTCCTGGTCCCAAACATACCTGGCCGAGATGTCAGTCTCCGCAAAGTTCCCAATCCAAACAGCGCAGTCCACTCTGCGAGTCTCAGGGAGGTTCCTGGTCCCAAAGAGTCAGGCCAAGATGCTGGTCTCTGGGAGATTTCCTGCAGGTGAAGGGTGGGGCTACGGGCCCCAAACAGACCTGGCCAAGATCCCAGTCTGCAGGAAGTTCCCTGTGGGTGAAGGGTGGGCCTACCGCTCCCAGTCAGGCTGAGATGCCAGTCTCCACAAAGATTCCAATCAAAACAGTGCAGGCCACTCTGCGGGTCTCCGGGAGGTTCCCGGTCCCAAAGAGTCAGCAAAACTAAGAAATTATTACTTGACAAATTACATACTGACTTCTTGGAAATAGTTGTTCAAATTACAAAGTTAAAGCATGTAAAGTAGACATTCAAACAGTGAGACTATTAACAGTTTTGCTCCATGATCTGACAAAAACAGCAATATGGTCATCCATCTTACCCACTGAAATATACATGCAATTATATCAAAAGGGTAAAATTAAACACAACAAAACAGAACAAAGTGGATCACAAGAAAGCAATGTAAGAGACATAAATTTCAAAGCTAGACAATCAGAGATATTTACTCTCTATCATATTGACTCTTGTTTTCTTCCAAATAGTTGTCCATATTGTCACATACAGGGAATTTGCATGAAACAACAATATGGAATTGATCTGAGCAGGATGAGGAAGGTGTTTTAGGTCTTCAAGACCGGACAATAGGGAAGCCAAGAATGCCTGTCATAGTGTCTCTCATTCTCTTCAAAACAGCTGTCCATACCTGCATGTGTGTTGAACTTAAAACAAAACAAGCTAAAAATCACTTTGAACAAAGAATGATAGTATTGCTTGATTTCACATCATGACATTATGAAATCAGCACTGGGTACTGTAGTGTCTCTTTTTCTTCAAGGTAGTTGATCTTTTCAACATGTGTTATATAGTTGGTTCTTGTAAACTGTTTATAAGCTCTATATACGCATGAATCTCTACATGTATATCTATCCTTTCTGTCTTAGAGGGAAAAATAAAACAAAGCAAGACAAAACAAAACAATTCCTAGAAAAGCATGAAGCAAAAAGTTATATAAAACCACAATACAAGGTGATCTACAATGGTTACCATGGTGTCTCAGCAGTGTATAACAACATTAATAAAAATGAAGAATTAGAGATATTATAAGACTTCAAAAGCAAGTAATAATCAAACCAATGTGGATAGCTTAGTGAATCTTGTTATCTTCAGTGTAGTTGCCTATACTCTTAGACTTGATGGTATGAATCATAACAGATTTAAATAAAACCAGTCAATACAAAATAACAATCTAACAGACCAGATTCAAATAAGATTAGTTATAATAAGACAGTATAAGTTATACAGGGCTTTAGATTAAGTTGATAGGAAATTAAGGATGATTACCATAATATGTCCTCTCATTTTTGGGATAGCTGACCATGTCCTCAAGTCTAGTGTAAGTAGACAAGCTGGAACAGCATTTAATCTGTCCAAGCAGAGTGATGAAAATAATGTAGATTTTAAATCTTGTTACTCAATTAACAATACTCTCTGCTTTGCTTTTTTAGACAATTCCTCCCCTTTCACTCCCATAGGGTACATTGCTTATTTTGGGTCCCACTGCTTCCCTATGTAGAGCATCTCAATGGACTCTATCTCCTGTTCTACTCTACCTGTGTTTCTCTCTGTTAATATTTCAAGGCCATCTATACTAGAGATTACAGCCAATCTTCTCTGCCTTATTTCTGCTATTCTGTTTTCCTGCCATTGGTTTTCTATGTTTCTCTTCCACTCCACTGTCTGCCCCATTCATTGAGGCCTCTCTGCCACTATTCCTGAAATGCTTGTATTGTTTCTCTCTCTCTCCAAATGTCCTTCAATATTTTTTGTAGGGTTGGATTATTGGTCACAAATTCTTCCAGTTCCTCTTTGTCTTGGAAGCATCTTGCTTCTCCATTAATTTCTAGAGAGAGTTTTGCAGTATACATCAATCTGGGCTGGAGGTTGTTCTCCTTCAGGGCTTGAATTACTTCACTCCAAGGTCTTCTTGACTTGGTGGTCTGTGTTGAGAAGTCTGCCATGATTTTGATGGGTTTTCCTTTATAGGTGATCTGTTTCTTTTCTCTGATGGCTTTTAGTATTATGTTCTTATACTGAATTTCTGGGATCTTGATTATTATGTGTTTAAGTGTAGCTCTGTTTTGGTTGTAGGTGGCTGGAGTTCTGTATGCTTCATACATCTGCATATCATTTCCTTTTTCTATGTCTGGGAAGTTTTTCTTAATAATTTCTGTGAATAGCCTTGCAATTCCTCTGTTTTGACTCCTGCTTCTTCATTCACATGCTTTATTCTTAAGTTATAGATCCTCTTGTTATCCTCTAGCCTTTCTTATGGTTACTGCCTGCTCCCTTGTTATTTTTAAGAGATCTTCCCTTTCATGATCACACATTGCAAGCCTGTGTTCAATTTTTGATAGTCTATCTTTGGTTACTTTCAAGCAGTTTTGGCAGCTTTCTATGGAGTCTTTAGTTTCCTGATAATCTCTTTGAATCTGCTTCATGAATCCTAGGTTTTTTTAATATTCTTCATTGAACATTTCTCTCCTTTTGTGTTCCTCTATTCTTCTGTCTGTGTCTTCTTGAGAGGTGCACAGCCTTTCTTTTATTAATCTACTTATCTCTTATTTAATTTGAACTAATATTTCAGCTTTGATCTCATTTACGAGGTCCCGAAGGTCTCTTTTGTATTTACCTCCCCTGGATCAATATTCTCAGGTTTGTGGGCTGGGATTTTTTTCTTATTTCTCCCTCTTGTCATGTTTTTGGTTCCTTCCATACAAATGTATATGTAATTCCCAGCCCCTTTTCTTGTTGGTTATGGTTCTTCTGGAGCATGCAGGCTAGGGGCTTCTGCCCTCTGCAATCTGCTTTTAGAGATTGAAGTTCAAGCAAGGGCAGTGTGTGCTGGCTCCTCCCCTCTGGGCCAGTCAACCTTTGCAGGCCTTCACTATGTCAGTGTGTGCCAATCTCAGGGAATTAATTTGTAACAACCCACTGGGTCCTGGCCAAGCAAATCCCACCAATCCGCTCAGCAAGGGGAGCAACCAACTGAAGCCACTTCCTTATGGTGTTAGGGCTGTCCTGCCCAAATCCAACATGTCATCCAGTTGGTTGCCCCTTTCCCATGGGAGAGTCTTATTCCCATCACTCACTACATGTTGATGCTGGTTCCTGAGAACTGCTGCGCTCCCCAATTTCTGACCTCAGCGAGGCTGCGGCAAATTCACCGTGCCTCTGGGTGGGTCGCGTGCAGGGCCAGGTCCAGGAGAGCCACACATAGGGCTGTTCAGCTCCATGCTTGGGGCAGCTCAAGCCAGTTGCATCAGTGCGGTGCAGTTGGTCAGGTCATCTCGGGCAGGAATTCAGGCAGCTCAGCTAAAGCGCCATGATCGCTGATCTTAGCTTCTCTAATGGTAGCCCCAGGACCTCATGTTTGAGGAGTTTTTTTCACTTCACTTTCTTCCTGGGTTGAGAGACTTCATCTCCCTCTGTTTGGGTCTCTCTAGGGTGCTCTATTCTGGCATTTGAGCTGTCTCTCTCAGAGAGGATTCCTATCCTGCTACCTACCAATCTGCCATCTTTGGAAACTTAACAGGAGATTTTAACATGACATTGACACAAAGGGACAGATCAACTAGACAGAAAATCAGCAAAAAAAATAACAGAACTCAATCACACTTGTGAACAAATGGACCTGATAGACGTATATAGAGTTTTCCATCCAACAACATCAGAATATACATTCTTCTCAGCAGTACATGGGACAGTCTCGAAAATAGACCACATACTAGCCCACAGAACATATTTAAGTAAATGCAAAAGAATTGAAATTATCCCATGCATGTTATCGGATCATAGTGCCATGAAATTAGAAATTAACAATAAAAGCAACTGCAAAAACCTCACAAACACATGGAAACTGAGTAATACACTCTTCGGCAATCAGTGGGTCATGGAGGAAATTAAAGAAGAAATTAAACAATATCTACAAGCAAACGATAATACAAATACAATTTATTGGAATTTGTGGTATGCAATGAAAGCAGTCCTCAGAGGAAAATTTATTGCCCTGAGTTCTCACATCAGGAAGACAGAACGAACACAAATAAACAACCTGATGCTACAACTCAAACATCTAGAAAAAGAAGAGCAAGCCAAGACCAACGCCAAAGGAAGGGAGGAAATTATAAAGATCAGAGCAGAAATTAATGCAATAGAGTCTAAGAAAATAATTCAAAGAATCAATGAATCAAAGATTTGGTTCTTTGTAAGAATAAATAAAATTGATAAGCCACTAGCCAACCTTATTAAAAAAAGGAAAGAAAAAACTCAAATTCGTGGAATAAGGAATGAAAAAGTTGAAATTACTACAGACTCAGTGGAAATACAGAAGATCATCAACACCTATTTCAAAAACCTCTACTCTCATAGGTTCAATAACACAGAAGAAATAGACAGATTCCTAAATACATATGAACTACCAAAGCTGGATCAGGAAGATATAAACCTGCTGAATAACCCAATTTCTATTACTGAAATTGAAAATGTAATTAAGTCCTTGCCTACAAAGAAGAGCCCAGGACCAGATGGATTCACTGTGGAATTCTAGAAGAAATACAAAGAAGAGTTAATTCCAACACACCTCATACTTGTCAGTGAAATTGAAAGGGAAGCAATTCTTCCTAAGTAATTCCTGGAAGCAAATATATTACTCTAGTATGAAAACCTGAGAAAGACCCAACTAAAAAAGAGAACTATAGTCCAATCTACCTAATGAACATAGAAGCAAAAATTCTCAATAAAAATTAGCAAACAGGATGCAGCAAATCATCAAGAAGATTGTACACCACGACCAAATGGGATTCATCCCAGGAATGAAAGGATGGTTCAACATACATAGATCAATTAATGTAATCCATTATATCAATAGAGCCAGAAGTAAGAACCACATGATCATCTCTATAGATGCAGAAAAAGCTTTTGATAAAGTCCAACACTCATTCATGATAAGAACCTTACAGAGAATTGGAATAGAAGGTCTTTACCTCAATATGGTAAAGGCCATCTACAACAAACCAACAGCCAGCATCATATTAAATGGTCAAAAACTGAAAGCCTTTACCTTAAAATCAGGCACAAGACAAGGATGTCCCCTATCACTGCTCCTATTCAACATATTACTGGAAATACTAGCCAGAGCAATCAGACAAGAGAGAGAAATAAAAGGAGTTAAGATAGAAAAGGAGGAAGTTAAATTATCATTATTTGCAGATGACATGATACTTTAAATAGAAGACCCCCAAAACTCCATTGAAAAACTCCTATTATAATAAATAAATTTAGTAATGTAGCTGGATACAAAGTCAATACTCAAAAATCAATAGCATTCCTAAACACTAACAACAAAAATACTGAGAGAGAAATAATAGAAGCCACATCTTTGACACTAGCATCCAAAAAAATGAAATACTTAGTAATTACTCTCATGAAAGAAGTAAAAGAGCTATACAAGGAAAATTATAACACCCTGAAAAAGGAAATTGAAGAGGACCTCAGAAAATGGAAAGACATCCTTTGTTCATGGATAGGAAGAACATTGTGAAAATGGCCATTCTCCCAAAATTACTATACAGATTCAATGCAATCCCAATCAAAATACCTCTAACATACCTCATAGATCTAGAGAAACCACTGCTAAAATTCATCTGGAATGAGAAGAGACCTAGAATAGCAAAGGCAATTCTAAGCAACAAAAGCAAGGCAGGAGGCATCACAATCCCTGACTTGAAATTATACTACAGAACTACTGTAATAAAATCAACATGGTACTGGAATAAAAACAGACCTGAAGATCAATAGAATAGATTGGAAGATACAACCACAACCACAAACTCATTCAACCACCTTATCTTTGATAAAGGGGCCAAACATGCTTGCTGGAAGAATGAGTCTCTTTAACAAATGGTGCTGGAAAAATTGGCTATCCATATGCAGAAGACTAAAACTAGACCCATGCCTATCACCATGTACTAAACTAAAATCTAAATGGATCAAAGATATAAATATTAAAACAGAAAAAATAAATCTGTTGGAAGACAAAGTAGGTAAAAATCTCAAAGATATAGGGGTAGGTAGAGAATTCATGAACAAGAATCAAACCACACGGAAATACTTCCCAGAGTCAATAACTGGGACAATATCTTATTAAAAAGTTTCTGCATATTGAAAGAGATTTCCAGCAGAGTGAAAAGAAAACCCACATATTGGGAAAAAAATCTTAATGGACTGTCCCTCAGACATGGATTTCTGTCTAGAACTTATAAAGAATTAAAAAGTCAGACCCTCAAAATTCAAAGATCCAATCCAAAAATGGGTGTCTGAAATGAATACGCAGTTCTCAGATGAAAAATACGAATGGCAAATAAATACATGAAGAAATGTTCATCATCATTAGTCATTAGAGAAATGCAAATTAGAACCACACTGAGATTCCATCTCACCCCAAAGAATGGTCAGGATAAAAAATACCAACAACAAATGCTGAAGAGGCTGAGGGGAAAAAGGAACTCTTCCACACTGGTGGTGGGAGTGTAGACTGGTACAACCACTGTGGAGGTCAGTCTGGAGACTCCTCAAAAAGTTGGGTTTGGAAGTCACATTTGACCCAGCTATTCCATATCGAGTTCCCAGAAGAACTGAAAACATCATACCATAGTGATAAATGTGCACCCATGTTTATAGCAGCACAATTTGTCATAGCCAGATCCTGGAAACAACTTAAATGCCCATCAACTGAGGAAGAGATAAAAAAGTTGTGGAATTTTTATACAATGGAGTACTACTCAGCTATAAAGAATGATCACATTGAGATATTTATAAATGGCACAACTTGAGACCATACTCATAAGCTAAATAAACCAAACTCACATGTATAAATGCCGTATAGTCTCCCTAGTATGAGAGTTGGTAAGAGTATATAAGATGTTATGGTAATCATGATTTCCCATTCCATTGCTTTGAAGCCTCTCAATGTTTTCATTCATCAGTTGGAATGGTTTTAATCTGTTTTGTTCCTTTATTATGTGTGATGGTATGAACAGCTGTTTTGAAGAAAACAAAACATTATGGCAGCCATTGCTGATTTAATATAGTCTTGTTTAGAAGTCCTACCATGGTTCTACTCTGCTATTACCATCGGTTCTATCATGTTGTATCTTATTGGGATTTTAATATATGTGATAGTATAAACAAATTTTTTAATTGAAAATGAGATATTATATTAGCCATTGATCATTCTCTGTTATTTGGTTCAGATTGCCCTGTAATTCTTTCATTCTTTTGAATGGTTTTATACTATTTTGTTATGTTTGATATTATTGTATTTGAAACTATGCTCAACTATAGCAGAGAAAGAGATATTTTGATAGCTACTGTTAATGTCTGATTGTCTTGTTGTAAAGTGCTGTGTTTCTTATGTTGTTCTGTTCTAATATGCTTTATTCTGCCCTCTTTGTTTTATTCTCTTTAAAATAAAATTAAAATAACCAATAACAACAACAAAAGAAAACAGATGTGGTCTTCATGAATCAAGGGCTAGTGTCAACTGGCGTGTGTTATAGTAATGTAGACTTTGGCTCCCAAGGAGGCCCAGCGAAGGTTGGAAGTCATGACTTTTCTGCAGTACACTCTTGGTGATCATCTTGTCTGTAACAAGCCAAGAGCCCTTGCAGATGGAGTGAGCAGGAAAGATTTTGTAATTGAGTCAAATTGATATTCTTAGAGTATCAGTACAGAGGAAGAACTGGAATGCTCTTTGGAGACTTTGGTGAGAGAATAAATAGAATTGTCTTATGGCTAGGATACAAAAGAAAAGAAAAATAATTATTTAGGGATATTTAGCAACAAAAGTTAGTTACTCCTTTATGTGATGGAAAAATAAACACTCTGTCCACCAGTTAAGTTTATGAATTTATTCTAAAAAGTGACCTTTTGTACTGTGAAAGGGTTCTTCTATATGACAGAGACTGTTCTGATATAGTCATAGAAAAAACACTAGGCTAAGAGCAAATGCTGAGGCTGCTATATGCTGGCTGTGAAGGTTTGGGCAAGTTCTTTAACATCACTCCATCTGCTTCTTCATTTGTGGAACACAGACTATGGTACCTACCACAGGAGTATCAGTAAAGGTCACGTAATATTTTCTTTCCTGCAATGTGTACATACAGCTTTCTTTCCTACTCTTATGTGTACATACAGCTTAGTAGGCTTCAAGTGAATGTTTATTGATAGAATTGCTGCCTTAAAATGGTAGATACTGTGAGGCTAAACAGAAAGAAATCATGCCCTTTCAGATTTTTTCATTTTAGTTGATATTTTTATTATATTTTCTTTTATGGTAAACATTTGATTCTGAAATAATTATAGATCCACATGTGGTTTAAGTCCTAGTACAGTGAGATCATCTATAGCTTTTACTATTTTCTCCTAAGGGCAATACCTTCAATAACTCTAGTGCATTGTCACAGGTTATAACTCTATCAAACTTACTCAAATTTCACCAGCTTTATGTGAAATCATTTACTACCTAATTCTAGGCATTTCAACTTCTGTAGATTCATGCAAAACCAATATAGCAGACATGAAACAGTTTCATCATAGTGTTTCTCATGTTACCCTTTTATAATCACATCTACTTCCTTCTCTCATTCTCTGGCCACTCTGAATCAATTCCCTTGTCACTTCCAAGGTGCTGTGGAAGTAGAATCATACAGTGCGTAATATGGAACTGTTTTTGCTCAGTACAATTCCCTTGAGACTTATCCAAAAGGCTTAATTTATTAATAGTTCATTCTTTTTTTATTGATGATCAATATTTCATGATTGGGAAACATTCAATAGGTATTAAATACCACTGCTTGTTGACTTAACTCACTGAAAGTCATTCAGGTTGTTTTCTGTTTGGAGATACTAGGAATAAATCCAATATTAGTATCAGGGTATGTATTTTTATATATGAATGAGTCAAGTTTTCATTTATACCTTTTTTTTGTTTTGTTAATATATTAGTGTGAGGTAGTTAGTCTTTTTTATATTAAATAAGGAAAATATATAAATTACCAGTGAATATTCTTGTCAGTAGTTCTTCTTTTGGCCAAAATAGAAATAATGTTGATCTTTATGTCAGTAGAATACAATTAAATTATGTACCTGACACACAGAAATATGAAAGTTTATGTATTGGTTATATGTATGTATCAACACCATACATCTATACCAGCTGCTGGTTAAAATGCATGGCTGTATTTACACAGAAAAGATGTCTATGTATATGCCAATAAAACATATTTGCTTGTAAACTATCTCCCAGGCAACATACTCTTCCTATTGTGGCATGTGCTAGGACTTAATACCTTACTACAAATAAAAATAAACGTTTACACAATTTCCTTCATGTAGCCCTTTTCCCAACTCAGAGTTTATGGAGTGTTAAATAATAACATGCCTGGCACATGTCCAGATCACATCAATTCTTGCTCCCCTAAATGAAAATTTCTCTGTGTGGGTGATAATCAGTAACAGTAATGAAACAATTGTTTAATAATAAAATACAATGATTACTATATACCACTCACTACTGTTACTGGTATGTATGTTTATGCTGCTCACCAGTGTTAACTAATCTTCAAAACCCTACGCCATATGGATTATTAATATATTCATAGCTAGGCATAATGAAACACAGAGTGATGAAGTAACTCTTTCAATACCTTACAGCTAATAATTGGTAGAACAGGGATGAGCTCAATTCCAAAACCCAACCCTTGACCACTGTGCTCTTTGAAAGATTAGAATCGGTGTATCTATAGAAATAATTGATCATATTTATTTATTAGTAAATATATTTTAGGTATACATAATAATCATATTAATCATGGGAAATTTGTACCACTACATGATATAACTTGATTCTTTTTTTCTCATTCCCCTATCTTCTTCTTTATCCATTCATCAGTTGGTGGGCATTTGGGCTGTTTCCAAGATTTAGTTATTATAAACTGCACTGCTATATACATATCTCTGTGGTACGATACTTTTAATTCTTTCAGGAAGGTATCAAGAAGGAATAGCTGGGTAAAATATAACCTCTAGTCTTTGATTTTTGAAGAATCTCCACAGTGGTTTTACCACTCTATACTGCTATCAACAGTGAAGAAGTGTTCTTTTCTCTCCACAGCCCTGATAGTATGTTATTAGTTGATTTCCTGATAATACATATTCTTTCTGGGATGAGACGGAATCTCAGTATTGTTTTAATTTGCAGTTTTTGAATGATCAATTATGTTGAACATTTTAAAATATATTTGTTTGCCATTTCTATTTCTCTGTATATTCTGGATAGTAGTCCTTTGTCTGAGGAACATCTTACAAAATTTTTTTCCACACTATGATTTGTCTTTTCACTCTGTTCATTGTTTCTCTTGCTGTACAAAATTTATTTTATTTGAGCCTGCTCTGTTCCTGATATGAATATGCACCACTATAAATGTCTCTTATAGGATTGCTTCTATTGTGTCCCATAAGTTCTAGTATGTTGTATTTACATTATCATTTAATTGTAAAAATGATCTAATTTCTTTAATTTCATCTGTTACCCATTGGTTGCTCAGGAGGATGTTATTTAATTTCCATGTGTTTATGAAATTCCTTGGTTTCTTTTGTCATTGATTTTCAATTTTATTATGCATTGGATAATTTCAATTCCTTTGAATTTACTTAAGGACTTATTATGAACTAGTATGTGATCTACTTTGGAGAATGTCCCATGTGCACCCAAGAAGAATGTGTTTTCTGATGTTGTAGGGTGGAACATTCTGTAGACATCTACCAAATCAATTTGCTCAAAAGTTTAGTTCTAGTATCTGATTATTGAGTTTTTGTCCAGTTGATCTGTCTAATGGGGTATATTCTTCTTTGAATCATTTAGAACCTGCCGAATTTATTTTTCATGATCCCTTGCTATTTTTAAGAAACTTTTATTTTATGATCACTCACTGTAGTCCTGTCTTGTGTATATGAGATTCTGTTCCCCCACTGGCTCATCCTGCTGTGTATACTTTCAGTGGAATTTTTAATCTCCTGGATATCTGTTTGAATCTATTTTATGGGTTTTGGCTTACTCACCCTTGTCCTCTGAGTGTCCTCTGAGTTTCATTTTTATGAGTTAGATATCTAGGGCTGTGTCTCGTTTAAGTACCTTCTCATTTTATATTTTTTAAAGTTTATTTCCTGAGTTGATGCTTATAAATTGCCTAAAGTGAGTAGCTTTATTGTTAGTATTTAGAACCATCAGTAAATGATCAACCATCAGAGGTGTCTTCCAAGTTTCTCAAACTTCTGGACTCTGAGATTGTTATAAGATCCTGTCCACTCAATCTATTGGGGATGAGAAATTGCTGTCCTTTGGCAGCCCCTGTTCTTTGGCACTAGCCTGTGGTACCCTTTGTGACTCATAGACAATCTCAGTCTTAGTATGCCAGGAAAAACAACTGGTTAAAACCAAGTATTCCACTTTGACTAAAGTGGTATAATAAGCAATGACAATAGCTTCAAACATGGGCTAGAAATTGACAAAATGAGATAAATGTTAATTTGCCCCATTTGTCCATATGAGCAAGACTTGTGTTTATACAACAAAATCTAAAGTGAACCAGAAAATTGTATGCAATAAATAAGGCCTTAATATGGTAACTTCAAGCTCAGTGCAGAAAATTCAAAAGCAATTATGGGGAAAATAGAGAAACACAAGAAGAAGAAGTGATTAGAAGCAAGACTGGAGGACAAAGAAGGATCATATAAACTTTGGAAAACTGGTGCAGAAGACAAGAAGGAGACAGAGAAAGAGGAAATAAAAGCAACAGAGCAACAACAAACTAGAAGCTATGTTTACATTGATATAAAAACAAGAGCATACAATGAAGAAAAACAAGAAATAAAACATGAAAAGAGAATGAAAAAAAGATGAAAAAAGATGAAAAAGAAATATCCACTTTGGGGCTGTTCTTGATAGACAATATGGACAGACAGAGTCCAGATCCATGTTGATTAATCCCAGCAAGCCAGCAGCAGTGTTACAGTGTGGTTGTAGATAATCCTAGCAAGCCTGTACATTTATTTCCACTGAAGTTCAGGCCAGTTTCTCACTAGGAGACTGGAACCAGACCTGTTCAACCTGAAGCATGACCATTTGTTGAAGCAAGCATTTTCTTTGAGTTCCAAGCTTAGTTGGTCCCTTGCCAATATGGCTACTGCTCAGTTGCCCTCTCCTGTGGAACAATGAAACCCAAAATACTCACCAGCCACTACAGTCCCAGAGTCCACCATTGCACCCCACTGGTTTGTCTCTCTGTGGAGGCCTATGGGGTCACCAGTACTCACTGTGCCTCTGCAGATTCAAGCCAACTCTCCCATGCAGTGAGTCCAAGCTCAGGAAGAAACCACTGCCCACCACCTCCTTCTTCTCTGTTCAAGTTTCTTTGCAATCCCCGTGGGGTTCAATTCTTGCTTCAGATCCTTCCTGTGTCTCAGGGAGCCACTTCCTTCCTTCTTCTCATCCTAACATTGCTATACTCCAATGTTTGGACACCAAATCATGGAGAATCTCTTTCTCTGCTGTTTATCCCTCCACCATCTTCCCAGGAGTCCAGTACATAAATCATATATTTAGATAATTTAATTAAAATGGGGGTTCCTGATTCTTCACTTGTCAGAATTTATCAAGAACTCATGACTTCCGTGGGACTAAGCTAGTTACTAACAAGATATGTTGTAGCAAGAATTTGCATTTAAAGACTGAATCATGCTCTTATTAGAATTAAACCCATTAGAATAAATACAGATTGATTCAGTGTCTATTTGAAAGTATGAAAAAAACACTTGAGAATGAGCTTGTTCCAAGAGAGGGAAAATTAACAGGAAAGCTTGGTAATTTAGCAGTGATGACTAATTTTGAATAGAACACACTCTTTGCTATTAATAATTGTTTTTCAAGTTGAATGAATTCACTTCTAGGAAACAGAAGACTAAAAATAAAAATAAAAAACATTAAAAACTTGATAACACATTAAGAGCATTGAAAAGGATTACACTGGTGCCCACTAAACTAGCATGGTTTAAAAATAAAAGGGTGGAGAATACAGAGAATACAGAGAATATGGAACTTCAGTATGTTTAGAGCGCTAACATACTAACAACATTTGTAGATACCATCAAACCCTGCCCCAGAACAATGGTAATACTCAAGACCATTCATGGCCACACCTGGCAATATCTTGTGTCTGAGATTCTGGCTTTGATGGTCAGGGGTAAGCGTCTTCATTAGTGGCATTAGGTTGTGCCTTATGCCATTAGGTTATGACACCGGTGGAGCAGAAATCAGCACCATGGACAGCATATGCTGAGCGTGAGCTATAAATAGCACCATACTTGCAAGACTTCACATTCATAATTAGTGACACTGGACACTCCACAAAGGTGTTGAAGCCTAGAGAAAATGAATAGAAGACACGTAGTAGGTGGAGATAGAACATGTTTCCATGCTTGAGAGGAACTTCTAAAAGGATTCTCAAAAAAATAAAAGAGGAAAGAATGGGGAAACTTTTATTTTTTATTTTTTTATTTAAAGAAAAAAGAGAAAAACAAAAAAGGGTAGAAATAATACAGAATTTCAAAAAAATTAATGCTAAGAAATCACTAGTTGATAAATTACATATTGTCATCTTAGAAATAGTTGTTCAAGTCCCCAAATTAAAGCATATAAAGTAGACAATGAGAGTTCAAACCTTCTGTTCAATGATTCAACCAAAACTTAGTAATATGGTTATCTATCTGTTGTAGTCAGGGGTTGTGCAGAGAACAATTAGAATCAGAACATGGAGCTTATAATATTATTTTTATGATGGTCACCCAGAGTTAACACAAGAAAATGCAGGAAATCTATCCACAACATTAAAGACATAGAATACTTAGCCAAGGGCCTGAATCCCACAGCAGTGTCTCACAGGAATCCAGATACAGACCCAGAGCTCATGACAATGCCTCCCATGAGTCCAACTGGAGGTCTGGAGCCCACAAGAAGGACTGATGCCAGTCTCTTTTACAGATCTGTGCTGGGAAGGCCCAAAGGTCAGTGGTGAAAGCTAGGAAGTCTATGTCAGCAGGGTGAAGGAGCTGTGCTGATAGGTTGAGGGTTCTATGCTGGAAACAAGAAGTCACACTCACAACAAAGACCAGGGCTGTCCTGAAAAGCACCACAGCCATTCTCAGTGACACGGAGACCCCAAGCTCCTCCGATAACAAGCACAGCTGAGTACATGCCAGGAAGCCAGTGTGATGAGTTCATCCTGGAGCCCAAGCAGCACACGTCTTCCCTTCTGGAGCCAGGAAGCAATGCTCGATGCGAAGACCAGAGCTTCTCCATGAGAACCTAATGGCTCAAAGAGCAACACATAGGAGAACCTACAATGCCTCAATGCATTAACACCTAGCTTCTCCTTCTCTACTTCTCTGTTTATGCTGGCAACTTTCCTCAGGTGAAACATCTACACTCAGCAGCATGGTGATTTAATTACACAGACATTAAGTTGACCACCAGTTTTTAACCTATAACACTATCTTACACACTTAAGCATACATGCAGTTATATCCATTAGAGCACTTTTCTTCCCTTTCTTTTTTACAATAAGTATTACATGTTTTGGATCTTATTATTCCTACAATTTTTATTACTTTTTACACCAGAGAGACAATGTGACATGTAGGCAGCAGCATGATAGCCTCACTGCTGCCACCCCATCCCGCCCTCCTGTGGGCATTTGGTGCATCTGCCTACATTACCCATGATCCTCTCTGCCTGGCCAGACATGACTGCGACCTATCCAGTCTCTCCACAATGTCTCTGCCTGATGATGACAATTTCCTGCCCTCACCCTATATAAACCATGTTCACTTCCTCAATAAACGAGACTTGATTGGAACTGTTCAACTTGTCTCCATCTCTCTTTCCTCTTGCCCTGCCCCCCATCCCCGTTCCCTCTCCAGATGAGACCCACGGACTGATCCGAGGGCCGGATCAAGTGGCGCCCATCGTGGCCTTGCCTGGCACGAGGGATTTCAACGGGGGACCATTCACAGGAGTAAATCGCTGGCCAGCGTGACTGTTTTGGGACTTTGTCCCTGTGATCCTAGCAGACGGTCACCTTATGTCGAATCACGGTAGGTGAACGGATCTATTTTCCTTATTGGCATGGGACAAGTACTTAGTAAGCACGAATTGTTCGTGGATGGCCTCAGGTAGGCACTCAAGGTTAGAGGGATTAAGGTTAAAACCAGGGATTTATTACAGTACTTTCAGTTCATACATAAGGTATGCCCTTGGTTTCCTTTAGAGGGCTCCATTGATATTAAGAGATGGGAAAGAGTAGGAGATGCTGTCAAAGATTATTACAGAGTTTTTGGTCCCGAAAAGATCTTGGTAACTTCTTTTGCATATTGAACTTTAATTTCTGAGCTGCTGACCCAGCGTCATTCAGACCCCCAAATTAATGAAACGCTTATTCTAGGGGAAGCTGCATTGTGCTCCTCCTGCAATCCTACCCCAAAGCCACCATCAGACACATCCAGTGTGCCCAGTCACCCTGGCTCAGTGATTCTTGATATCCCGGAGCCCCTTCAAGATGGCGACCTGCCGCCACTTCCTCTTTCTGGAGTGCACGAGGGCACCCAAAATGGCACCGCCCTGTCCAGCACCCAAAATGGCGCCGCCACGCTCCCTCCTCCATATCGGCCGATATATCTTGACCTTTCCGATTTCCAGGAAGTTGATTGGCTGCAATTAGCAGAGGAGGCTGCTCAATATCATTCCCCTCCCACTGTTGTAGCCCCTGTGCTAGCGACACTGGGTCAATCCCCGCCTGGCCTCCAAAAGCCGCTCAGCCCCCCTTCCACCCTTCTTGATTTAGAAACTGAGATTCATTATTTGCAAGAACAACTTCAACTTAAACAGGAAAAACAAAGGCTCATTTTACAGCTCCAGTCGTTAGATGTGGGCTCTAACCCTCTTTTAGGCACGCCAACAATGATGTTTCCGGTAATGGAAACGACCCACCCTCCAACAATAAACGCCCCCAAAATGGTGCCTCACTTAATGTTCCCAGTAACAGAAGCCACCACAGCTGATGTTGGCTCACAAAATGGCAGAGAGACAATTCGGCCTGCCCAAGATAATACTAGCCCAAGAAATGACAACAATAAAATGATTAGAGAAAGAGGGAGACCAAGGGGATGAACTAGACATGAGGATCAGTCCCCAAGTCAGGAAGATACATGATATAAAACACGAGCCACTACAACAACTAGGGGAGATAGAAAGGGACAGCCACCGCATCTGCACAAGTGGGATTTAGAAACTAGTGATAGTGAGGTAAAAAATGACTCTGACCCACATGATAGTGATTCAGAAACAGACTCTCCATCCCCGGGGCCACGGGCTAATAGGGCCCATACGCCGTTCTCTGTAACCACCCTAAAAGAATTAAAAACAGCAGTATCTCAATATGGCCCTACGGCAGCTTTTACCCTTGCAGTCCTAGATTCCTTGACCCAAGGTTGGATTACACCTAATGATTGGAGAGATTTAACTAGAGCTACACTCTCAGGGGGCAATTATCTGCTTTGGAAGGTTGAATTCCAAGATCAGTGTGAACTTTTAGCCAAAGAAAATGATAATCGAAAAAATCACTATACTCTTCCCATGTTAACAGGGACAGGCCGTTATGCAACGCAACAGGCCCAAATGCGATATGAGGCAGGCCTTTTTGCCCAATTTACCCTAGCAGCAACTACAGCCTGGAGAAAGCTCCCTTCTGGCGGCAGAATTGCTTCTTCTCTCACAAAAATTAAACAAAAACCTGAAGAGCCTTTTTGTGACTTTGTTGATCACCTCCTACAGGCAACTGAGCATCTTTTTGGCTCCTCTGAGAACAATCCTGATCTAGTCAAACAATTGGCTTATGAAAATGCAAATTCTGCCTGTCAGGCTGCAATTAAACCGCATAAAAAGAAAGAAGATCTTTCAGGTTATATTCGCTTGTGCACGGATATAGGCCCTACATATCACCAAGCTCAGGTCACAGCTGCAAGTACGGCTGCAGCCGTGAAGGAGATCCTCCTCG
>PVJX010004830.1:18715-39910 GCA_004027295.1 Dolichotis patagonum
TGGCAAATGTTTTAAATGTGATCAGATGGGCCATTTTGCCAAAGACTGTCTAACCGCCCCAAAGCCTCAACATAATAACCCAAGACCAAAACCTATAAGTTTATGTCCAAAATGCAGGAGGGGATATCATTGGGCCAATGAGTGTAAGTCAAAAACAGATGCAGATGGCAACCCCCTTCCCCAGCAGGGAAACGGGATTTGGGGTCCGTCCCAGACCCCCAATTTGAGGCAGACCCCTGGGGCTATAGGGTTTGTCCCACAACAAAACAACCCAACACAAAACAATCCATTTCGGACCTCCTCCGTGCCACACCAGGAAGTGCAGGACTGGACCTCTGTTCCACCTCCAGCACAGTATTAACTCCTGACATGGGCCCACAAGCCATTCCTCCTGGGATTTGTGGCCCCCTTCCTGAGGGCACATGTGGGTTAATTCTTGGACACGGCAGTATAATATCAAAAAGATTACAAATTGTCCCAGGAGTCATAGATAATGACTATACCGGTGAAATCACTGTTATGGCTTCCTCTATCTCTGGTCTGGTTTCCATTAGTCAAGGGCAACGTATTGCTCAATTAGTGCTATTACCTTTAGTCCAAACTCCTAATATAGCCATGGCCTCCTATAGGGTAGATTCTTCTTTTGGGTCTTCAGATATATATTGGGCTCAATTCATTTCCAAAGATAAACCCCTTATGACTTTGTTGCTCAATGGAAAAAGTTTCTCAGGCCTCATAGATATGGGCACTGATGTCACCGTTATTAGAAAGGAAGACTGGCCTCCCACATGGCCCCTAGAGATCACTATGACTCATCTACAAGGGATTGGACAATCCAAAAATCCACAATGTAGTGCCAATCTGCTTACTTGGAAAGATAAAGAAAATAATCAAGGACATATATGGCCCTATGTTGTGGAGGGGCTACCCCTCAATTTGTGGGGCAGAGATTTACTGATCCAGATGGGAATGATGATGGGCAGCCCTAATACTATAGGCACCAAACTGATGCTCACTCAGGGATTCCTCCCTAATCAAGGTTTAGGCAAACAAAGTTCAGGCATCAAAGCTCCCATCTCCCCAACCCCAAACCCTTTAAGAACAGGCCTAGGCCATTTTCAATAGGGGTCATTGACGTTCCTGCGGCCCATGCCAAAGAAATTACATGGTTATCAGATGCCCCTGTTTGGGTCGATCAGTGGCCCCTTACCTCTGAAAAGCTTGCAGTCGCTCAACAGCTGGTGCAGGACCAGTTAAATGCAGGCCACATTGTCCCGAGCGACTCCCCCTGGAACATGCCCATTTTTGTTATACGAAAAAAGTCAGGAAAATGGAGGCTACTACAAGATCTTAAGGCAATAAACAAGACTATGGTTGTAATGGGACCCTTACAGCCAGGCCTTCCTTCACCCAGTGCCATTCCATTAGGATTCTTTGAAATTGTCATAGATCTCAAAGACTGCTTCTTCTCAATCCCCCTACACCCACAAGATCAAAAACGCTTTGCTTTTAGTCTCCCAACTACTAATTTTAAGGCTCCCATGCAGAGATTTCAATGGCACATCCTCCCTCAGGGGATGGCCAATTCCCCTACATTATGCCAGGCTTTTGTTGCCACTGCTATACAACCAGTTAGGGATCATTGGCCAAATATATATATCCTTCATTATATGGATGACATTCTCTTGGCGGGAGATAATAGGGATCAAGTCTTACAATGTTATCAGGCACTACAAGTCGCCTTACAGAAAGCTGGACTCCAAATAGCACCAGATAAAGTCCAGCTTACAGATCCATATACATATCTGGGTTTTCAGCTACAGGGCACCCAAATACTTTCCCCAAAGCCCCAATTAAGGCTTGATGGTCTCCAGACACAATGATTTTCAAAAACTCTTGGGAGATATCAATTGGCTCTTACTTTATTTAAAATTAACCAAACATGACTTACAACCCCTTTATGAAACTCTCAGAGGGGACACAGACCCAACATCCCCACGTGAACTTACCTCTGATGCCAGAAAGGCACTCATTAGAGTAGAAGAGGCTATTGCACAGCAAACTGTTTCCTTTATAGATTATAACAAACCTCTACAACTCCTCACTTTTAATACAAAGCTCTCCCCCACAGCAGTGTTCTGGCAACAAGCTCCCCTCATGTGGCTTCATTTGCCAGTCTCCCCAAAAAGGGTGTTATTACCCTACTACCAGGCTGTCTTTGACCTGATAATTCAAGGCAGAAAACTAGGAAAATGTTATTTTGGTAGAGAGCCAGATATCATTATTCAGCCCTTCACCAAAGATCAAGTGGACTGGCTACTCCAGACCAGCAAGGCATGGCCTATCACCCTAACCTCCTTCTCAGGGACCATCGACAATCATTACCCCCCAAATAAGTTAATTGATTTTGCTAATCGTCATCCATTCATCTTTCCCAAGATCACGCCTTCCCAACACCTTTCTGATGCCCTAGTGGTATTTACTGATGCTCCTCTTCTGGAAAAGCCACTTATGTAACCCGAGATAGTGTCACTACTCTCCAAACAGGGACATCTTCTGCACAGCTGGCAGAACTACAGGTTATTCTTGCAGTTTTTACCACTTACCCCGAACAGTCCTTCAACTTATTCATGGACAGTGCCTACCTTGCTCAGTCTGTTCCATTATTAGAAACTGTTGCCACTATAGGTCATGCCTCCTCAACTGCAAATCTATTCAAACAGCTACAACATATGATTCGGCTTCGCTGTCACAAGTTTTTTATTGGCCACTTATGAGCTCATTCCAGCCTTCCGGGTCCCCTTGCTCAGGGAAATCATCTGGCTGATGTCGTCACATGGATGCAGGTCTTCATGACCCACTCTGAGTCTATGGATGACTCCAGGGTGTCTGAGGCACAATGGGCTCATCAACTACACCACCTCAATGCCCAAACCCTCCATCTCCTCCATAAAATTACCCGAGAACAAGCCTGACAAATTGTTAAGAACTGTCCCTCCTGCGCTACCCATCTACCTCTTCAACACCTAGGAGTCAACCCAAAAGGCTTAATCCCCAGTGCCTTATGGCAAATGGATGTTACTCATTTTAATGAATTTGGCAACTTAAAATATATACATGTGATAGTTGACACATATAGTGGCTTTATTTTTGCCACACTCCAGACTGGAGAAGCTACTAAACATGTGATAGCCCACATGCTGTTGGCTCTTTCTACCCTGGGGTGCCCCCAACAACTCAAGACCGACAATGGCCCTGGCTATACAAGTGCTTCCTTTGCTCAATTTTGTAAGTGCCTTAATATTCTTCATACAACAGGTATACATTACAATCCTCAAGGACAAGGCATTGTTGAACGTGCACATCATTCTCTTAAGTCCACTATAGATAAAATAAAAGGGGGAACATGGTACCCTACTCGGGGGTCCCCCAGAAATATCCTTTCACATGCCCTTTTCATTTTAAACTTTTTATCCCTAGACACTTTAGGCTGTTCTGCGGCGTCTCACTTTTGGCATACACAGACACAAACACTGTTTGCCTCAGTATTATGGAAAGATCCACTAACTAACTCCTGGAATGGCCCCGACCCTGTTCTCATCTGGGGGTGAGGCTCAGTCTGTGTTTATTCTAAGCAAGAAAAAGGAGCTAGATGGCTGCCTGAACGACTTGTAAAGCAAATAGACAATTCCTCCTCCAAGATTTTAGACGACGCCCAGGAATGACATCCTCTCCTGAGGCACAACCCCCTGTGCCCCCCAACAGGACACATCTTTGTCTGCAGTAATAATAGAGCCTATACTTATCTTCCATCCAACTGGACAGGTACATGCATGACTGCTTCCTTCCTGTCCGACATAGATATTGTCCCAGGTGACCAACCTACCCCAGGGCCAACATTCGATTATATTGCTGGCCGCCAAAAAAGAGCGATAATGCTAATCCTGCTCTTGGTGGGAATGGGCCTCACTGGCGCTGTAGCCACAGGGACTGCTGGCCTTGCCGTTGCCCTAGACAAATATTCTGACTTATCGAACCAGCTGTCTGAAGATGTTCAAGCCTTATCCTTCACTATACAGACTCTCCAAAATCAACTAGACTCCTTGGCAGAGGTCGTCCTACAAAATAGACAAGGACTAGACCTACTCACAGCAGAACAGGGAGGGATCTGTCTTGCCTTACAGGAAAAGTGCTGCTTTTATGTCAACCAGTCCAGCCTTGTGCACGGAAAACTCCAAGAACTAGAAGATCGACTCCTACAACGTTGGCAACAAATGGCTACTAGCCCCTTCTCCTCCACGTGGGGGGGCCTCTTCCCTTATATTGCGCCCTTCTGGGACCCCTAGCTGCCTTATTGTTATTTCTAACTGTTGGCCCTTGCATCTTCCAGAGGATCATGAGGCTTCTTAAGGATAGAATTGACACATTCATGGCAAAGCCCATTCAGGTACATTATCATCAACTGGAGATGGCAGATCAACAAACGTATCAGGAAACAATTCCCACAAATTGCCCATATTGATGATGTGGCCCAGATGCCTTGAGGTACTAGATGGGCAGCCAGAGACGGGCAACTTGGACATTTGTGCTACACCACCAGCCACCTAAGACAGGCACAGGACCAACTGCTGTCCTGCAGGCCCATGATGGGTAAGGCTCGGTCGGGTTCACATATGGAGTCCATGTCCCAAGACAGGCGCCGCCTTCACAAGGCCTGCCATACTCCTGATTTTATAAAATAATAAGGGAGAAGATGTAGGGAGCGGTGTGATAGCCTCACTGCTGCTGCCCCATCCCACCCTCCTGTGGGCATTTGGTGCATCTGCCTACATTACCCATGATCCTCTCTGCCTGGCCAGACATGACTGCGACCTATCCGGTCTCTCCACAACGTCTCTGATTGATGATGACAATTTCCTGCCCTCACCCTATATAAACCATGTTCATTTTCTCAATAAACGAGACTTGATTGGAACTGCTCAACTTGTCTCCATCTCTCTTTCCTCTTGCCCTGCCCCCCATCCCCGTTCCCTCTCCAGGTGAGACCCACGGACTGATCTGCGGGCCGGATCAGTTATATTTATAAATATTATTCTTATTTATTTCACTTATGAGGATAGTCTCCAGTTACCTCTATTTACCTATGAAGGCCTCAAGATTTCCCTTTTTATAGCTGAGTAATATTCCATTGTATAAAAATACCACATCTTTTTCATTCACTCTGCGGTTGATGGGAATTTTGGTTGTTTCCAAGATTTAGTTATTACAAATTGTGGTGCTATGAACATGGGTGCACATATACCACTTTGACATGAACTTTTTAGTTTTTCTGGGAAAATACCCAGGAGGGGAATAGCTGGGATGAATGGTACTTCGAATCCTAGTATTCTGAGGAATCTTCATACTGATTTCCATAGTGGTTGCAGCAGTCTACACTCCCACCAACAGTGGAGTACTGTTCCTTTTCCCTCATAGCCTCACCAACATTTGCTATCAGTTGATTTCTTGATGGCAGCCATACTTTCTGGAGTGAGATGAAATCTCAGTGCTGTTTTAATTTGCCTTTCTCGAATGACCAGTGATGGTGAGCATTTCTTCATGTATTTATTTGCCATTGGTATGTTTTCATCTGAGAAATGTGTGTTCATCTTAGATGCCCATTTTTGGAGAGGGTCTTTGAATTTGGGGGGTCTGATGTTTTGAATTCTTTACATGTTTTGGGTATAAGTCCTTTGTCTGAGGGGTTGCTGGTTAAAATTTTTCCCATTCTGTGCACTTCCTTTTGAAGTGCAAAAACATTTTAATAATATGAGGTCCCAGTTGTTGATTCTTTGAAGTGTTTCCCGTACAGTTTGATTTTTGTTCACAAATTCTCTGCCTACCCCTATGTTTCTAAGGCTTCTACCTAGGGGTGGGTTTGGGGGCCTGGGCTTGTGTGCCACTGCTGATCCTGGGTCCCATGGTCGAATGGGGAAACTTTTAGAGAGTAGAAATCCTGTGAAAATATAGAGGTTACACATAGTCAAATAATGTTCATTACTGTTCATGTACTATCATTATTGTTTATGTGGTGCTCACACATGATGAAAGGGAAATTTATGTTATAAATATAATTGCCTTATTTAGGAATAAAGTTTTTTTGTTTGATATAATCTTGCTGAGATAGAAAGAAAGGAATATTCTAGATTTAGTGGTCGGTGATATAGTGAATAACTATATTTGGGTTCAGGAACAGTGTCTTAGCTTCCCTTTTATCTTAAGCAGGAGAGGGATGCAAAGTATTCACAATTAGTATTTTGTAGTGATTTAGGGAAATCTTTAGAAGATGACTAACAGGAAATGTTCTGATTATTTTTTGCTGAAGAACAGATAATTCAGTGTGGTATAAGATACCTATTTTATCATGATATGCATGGAACACTATAGGTCAGAAGTTCAGATATATATATATATATATATATATATATATATATATATATATACATACACACACACATACATGTAAGCTTATTACAGTGAATTAGCGTACATGTGTGAAGCTGGCTAGGATAGTCCAAAATGTGCATTGGATCAACAGGTGAGAATGGCACTGCAAGGCACTGTTGGTCAGGGGCTGACTACACAATCTATAGGTTGAATTATTTTTGCCTCAGAGAAAGTGGGAAGCTGTGTTAGAAAACATTTGACACAAATGTGCAAATAGTTTATCTAAAAATTAGAAGCAGTTCCTGATAGGAAAAACAATAGTGAAACTATGACTCATTTGGAATTCAGGTAGACAGCCAGCCAGCCAGAAAGTCAATAGACAAATATAGTAATTGAATTTAGGGAAAAGTTTCAGCAAAACTTCACAGTAGTCAAATTTTGGTTCCTAGAAGGATTTTGACAAAAGAAATTCAGAAAAACTTCATTTTTATAGGCTCTGTGGTCCTGAGTAGTTTTGCAAAGTGGAAACTCAAATCTAGTGGAACTGAGCAAAGGCACATTTAGCAGAGGTACAAAGTGATGAACTTTTACAATTTTAGAATTCCTATTTTGGGTAAAAATTCTTGAGGTCAGAGAGAATACATACTGGAAAATCAGTAAATATGTTAAGCCTTTTTTAGGAGTTTATTGAGGAATGTAGGTCTTCTCTGGGAGAGAAAGCACATGTGAGAGTTCCTCTGATGGCCATTGGTTGTGGTTGTCTTATAATGCCTGTCCAAGGAACTTGTGCCTATCCGTGTGAGTGGGCATTAAACACGGGAACTTTAAGAAGGTACACAGGAGGTGGATAGAAAGCCTTCCACCTTCTCAGCTGGTATCTCTTCTGCAATCCTGACAGACTAAGGTGAAGGCAGATCATTTAGTTGTAATTTTTTAAGCATTTAAATGCACTGATTAGTGTTGATAGTTAACCTGCTCTTGCTTTTGAAGACAAGACTCTTGAAACATGAATTTTACCAAATTTAAGACTAGAGAAACATCTAAATCTTTGAAAGGAACATACCTTCCTATATAGTCTCAATCCACATATGCACGCACACACACACACACACACACACACACACACACACACACACACACCCATTAAGGTCTCCTAGGTATTTATAGAGTGAAGAATGGTGTAAGGGAAGCAATTACCTATTGCAAAGAACGGAGAAAGTGTTCCAGTAGCTTCAGTTTAAAGGATTCACCACCTCTAGTCATTTAGTGGCACTGGCTATCAAGGCATCTATGCGGAGACATCTAGTTTTCAAAAAGGGTTTGTTTCTGTAAAATGTACTTTATAGTTAGATTCATTTTAATTGTATATAATACTATTTTATACTTAGATATAAATACCCAGTTTTCTTTTTTTAAAAGGAATTCTTGTTGAAGTACATCAATTTTGCCAAAATTTGTACAAATTACAGACATACAGCTGGAAAAATGATCATAAAGTGAATGTCTCCAGGCAGCCACTATTCAGATAAAGAATTAGACTATTGTCAGGGAACAATTATTGTGTGCTTTTTTCTTTACAAACAAAACCACTATCTGGACTTTTAACATGCATTTGTTTTTGTGTTTTATGCAAATGAAGTCATGTAGTATGTACTCTTTGAGGTTGAAATTTTTTATACAATATCATGTTAGAAATTCATATTGCTGTGTGTAGTAGTAACATCATTTCCACTGGTTTATGACATTCTACTGTATAAATATAATACAAATTATTCATACACTATTATTTATTGGAAATATCAGTTTAGGATATTATGAATAATTCCATTATCATTTTTTTCTACTTGGGTTTTGATGTACATGCCTGTGCAGTATATAACGAAGACTCGAATTGCTTGGATGCTAAAGTATGGGTAGTTTGTCTATAACAGGCTTTGCCAAATGGTTTGTAAAGTGCTTGTACTAATTTACACTTTCATTAGAAAGTACCTTGTGGTGAAAATTGAGGTCACCTCTTTGCACTGATTTTCTTTCTTGGATTATTTGCCCTTAAACTTTCACACCTTGGTAAATCTTATGTTTTCAATTAAAATCTTAAAAAGCATTTTGTCAAGCTCTTTTATGCCATGACCTTCACTGCCTCACTCCTGAGAGGGGGCAATAGGAGATTAAGACAAAATCTAGACACATACTAAAAGGAATGCTGGGCCTGGGTGGGACCTACCTATCTGATGGAGAGACAACGACAACCCAGCGCAGTTTGTGTTTTTATTTATACACAGCAAAAATGTGGGGAAGCACAAAACAGAGATGAAAGTGCAAGGTCTCAGTGTTGTGCTGAGAACACCAAAGATGAAGCATTTTCAAAGCTATCTGTGTGCAGTCAACAAGGAGGAACACCAAAGCCAGACACCTGCTGGGCTGAATTTGCCTCATGTTCAGAGGGCTGGCCTTGCCATAGCCCCAACTGTGAGGTCCATCTCCAATCCAGCTGCTCCCCACACTTTCAGTTCTCTCTGAGCCTATAGATGGTTGTTCTACAGCAATCTAAGCAACTACCATGAAAAACATCCAGCATTGATGTACTTTCAACCTCAGAAATATTAAATGTTAACTTTCATTTAACTGTTCTAAAATGAATGAATAAGAATTAGGCAAATGAATATGAACAGGGAGAAAAATAGAGAGAATAACATACATAAGAAAAGTGTATGCAGTGAATTAGAAGTGGTTTAGTGTTGTGGATCACAAATTGTGAGATAGTGGCAGAAAACTTTGAGAAGTAACGTTATATTTTTCATGCCATATTACAGAAGCTATGGGAGAAATCACTGATTATTTTGGTGTAGGAAAAATAGGATTGGATTTTACTTTTCTAAAAATCATATTGGAAAGAGTATGAGGAGTGTATTTGGGCCAAGGTTGAATTCTAGAAAACTAGTCTTATAAAAAGTAGCAAAAGAAAGGTGTTTAAATTAGAAAAAAAAGTAACAAAATCAAGGTAGGCTTGAATGATTATATCTATAAAGATAATGAAGAATAGGAAAAAGTAGAAATATACTGCCTTGTTTCTTGATGGGATGATTAGTTGGGTAACAATATCAATAGCTGAGAGACAACACAGTATGAGGTTTCTTGGGCTGGGAATAAACGGATGCCATGATGATTTCTGGACAGTGTCAATTTTGAGATGCTTTTGGGAACTAGGCTTATGCATGGGTATAGAAACTGGAGATATTGTTAAGGCTGAAGGCAAATATGACTTGAAAGTTATCAGTCTGTATCAGGTTGTTCAAAAGCCATGAGATCAATTGGATAATTCAAATGAGACAAATCATGTAATGTAAGAAAGAAACTGGGTCAAAAACAGCACCAACATATCAGGATAACTCAAGGGAGAGGAAATAATAGAGGTAATCAAGGAAGTATTAGCAGAGAAGTAGGACATGAACAAGAATAGAAAAATACAACTGAACAGATAGGATAAATATTTTTTATCCTTTAAGGAGGAAGACATTGAAACTATTTAAATTGGAGAGAGGATCTGTAAGATAATAAATGTGTTCATTATATTTGGATGGTAGAACCCTCTAGTTTTTACGGAGTAGAAGAAAAGAAACCAGATCTGTGAAATTAATGTGATTAGATGAGTAGGAAAAGAGGGAACAATTTTAGGGTTGAAAGAGGCTAATGGGTCATATTTAAATTATGAAGGACTCTTAAATTATGGGAAGGTGAGATGTAGAAGGAGGAGCAGGGCCTTCACAATCTTTGAGGAATAGAGGTTGAAAGACTTAACAATGCACATTGAGAAAATTTGGAGCTATCATCAGAGATTTTAGAAGAGTAGCAGCTCTGAGTTATTGCAGGATTCTTTGCTTTTCATGTGATACCTTTCTAAAATATTTGGATTTTTATAACAATATGCATTATTTTTATGACCAGAAAGCAACGAATATGCAAAAATCAAGATGCAAGAATAAAGATGGAGAACATTGGATATCTGTAAGAATTTAAAAAAAGAATGAGAAAAGCCCTCAAAATGTGAAATTATATCATTGAATATTATTCTCCCTGCACATTTCTTGTTTCAGTGAATAATGCTCATTTGAAAACCAAGAATTTGTACTACTTGTGTGGGGACAGCAGTCTGATTATTTTTTCAGTTTATAAAAGAACATTCCTTGGAAGAGAAAATAGTCTCCTAAAGATCTACATCTTGTAATTCATAAGAAAACACTATTCTAAGAAGACTGCATTGAAGCATTTAATCATCTGCTATTTTCTTTCTCTGAATAGTATTTGCAATATTATTTGTAGTATGATTTGCTTGATTCTGTACTATGTTTAATAATTCCACAAATAGCTGATTATTCTGACAAAATTTGACAAGGAAAAGAATTTAGCAGAAAGAAACATTAAACTTCCTGAGTTAGTGCCTCATACATCAATGATTTCCCACCTTTTTTAGGTTGTTCCTTGTACCTAGCAACTCAGAAACCAGAAAATAAAAAGTAAAAAATGACATACTATCCATTATAGCTGAGTAAAGACACAATTCTTAAGTATAGTCATATAACATTATAAAACTGTACAAAGTTATAGGGCTTCTTTCTTTTCCTCTTTCTTTCTTCCTGCTCTGGGTGGAAGTGGTGGAGAACACCCAATAGTTTGTCGAGCAGTGTACTAAGATAAGTGGACTAAGGGATGGTGGGAAAAGGGAGCTTAATGTATAACAGAAAATGTGATAGTAAGTTCCCTGGATCTGGGCTTAAGTCTTGGTGCTGCTACTGTTGAGTCATGTAACCTTGGTAATTCATTTAATCTTCCATCAGGAGTAAAGAATGTAGAAAATAATAATTTTCTTGTCTTTTGTGTCATAAAGTTATTTAAAAGGATTAGCTTATTCTGCATGTAGTTGACACATAACTTTGTAAAATTTAAAGTACAAGTCTAATTAAAAATGTATTATAGTGACATAGTTTTGCCTTATTCTCAAATGGTATTTATTGCATTTTGCATTAAATTATAGTTATAAAAGGATAGCATGACAAGGACTTCAAGGAGATCATTTCCTGCTGAAGAGACTGAGGAAGGTTTCACAGAACAGGCAGTATTTCAGTTGGACATGGAAGATTGGATGAGAAGATTAAAGGACTATGCTAGGGAGAGATATGTCTGTGAGCCAGATCTAAAGGATAGAAATATGAAGTGTTGAAATAATAATAATAATAATAATAATAATAATAATAATAAAAAACTCAGATGTTTCCTGGAACTTCATGCTTTACAATATATTTTCAGAGACTGGTAACAATATGCTTTGGATGTAGCACAGAGTATGCCATTGGACCTGGAGATAAAGAAATTTTAGAGATTTTGAGGAATTTTAATGTTTTCTTAAAAAATTTATATGAAATGTTCATTCAAGATAAACAAAAAAGGGTATAAACTGGTCATTCAAGGTAAACAAAAAAGAATAAATAGGGTTTCCAATTCTCAGTTACTATAGTGGGGCAGGGTATGTATTTCTATATTAGTAGGTTGTGTGTTTCATACACTTTATTCATTTCTGTTTTTTCAGGTTACTTTCTTAGGAATCTATACTTTACAAGGGTGTAATAATCTCTTTTGTGACCGATTCTTATCCTCTGAATGTTAATAAATGTCTTAGTTACTTTTTTTGTCACTGAGACACAATACTGGATAACCACAAGTTAAAGAAGGAAAGGTTTATTTTAGTTCACAGTTTGTAGAGGTTTAAGTCCGCAGTGGCTTCCTCCAAGGCAGGATAGCACTACAGAGGGGCATGGCAGAGGAGAAACAGTCTACAGCAGGGCAGGCAGGAAGCAGCAGCAGTGACCCTTTCTTTCCCTTTTGTGCCATCCTGGCTACAAGCCTATTGGATGGTATCACACACACCCAGTGTAGGCCTTCCCATCATCCATACCCAGAACCTTGATAAACCAATCAGTGGGCTAATTCAGTTACCACAACTTTAATAGAATGTCAAACACCCATGAATCAGCCAGTCCCAAAGACCCACCTGGGAGCACATGAGGCATTGTGGGTATATTTGAGACATAAAGCATAATAATACTTTACTTGGATAATTATGTAGCTTACTTTGGCATGTTGCCTCTACTCTTCATCCTGCAGTCCCTGGAATGAAGGGCTACTAAATTTATCTGTTGCTTTGGTTATATAACCCTCTATTCAAAATCCTTCGATAGTTCTCTATTGCTTTCTGGATAAGAGTCAAATATCTTAGACTGGCATTCAGTTCATGTGATCTTTGTAGTCCCTATTTATTATCTAACATGCTATTTTCACTTTTTACTTTTTTTAATTTTAAAATGCAGTTTGATGTGTCCCTACTTTCCCTTCTCATGTGTATTAGTGGCCCCTATCATTGAAGAATGAATGGAAATATTCCTATACAGACTTCCCTGGCCATCACATCTAGAAGCAATCACTCCTGATTATTAGCTATAAGAGAACACTAAAATGAAGCTTACTCTTTCCTAGGCACCCTTCTCAACCTTTAAGTGAATTAACTCATCTTGCTGGAGGAAAGGTAGCCTGTTTAGCAAATGATATTAAGAAAGCTGGCTATCTGCATGCAGAAGATTAAATATAGAACCATATGTTTCATCATTTACTAAACTAAACTCAAAATGAATCAAAGATCTAAACACAAAACAGAAATACTTAATATGCTGGAAGATAAAAGAGATAAAAATCTTGATGACATAGTAGTAGAGAGGGACTTTTTGAATACAACCCCAATTACATATGAAATAATATAAAAAATCAACAAATGGGATTTTATAAAATTAAAAAGTTTCTACGTTTCAAAGGAAACAATCAACAGAGTGAAGAGGTAGCCAACAGAATGGGAAAATAATTTGCCCTAATATATCTCAGACAAAGGACTAATATTCAGAATTTATAAAGAAGTCCAAAAATTAGCCCCTCTCAATAAAAAATCAAGTCAAAAGATGGGCAAGTGGAATTTATAGATATTTCTTAAAGGAAGTACAATAAATGCATGAAAAAAAGTTCATGTCTTTGGTCATTAGAGAGATTCAAATTAAAACAGCACTGAGACTCCATCTTGTTCCAGAAAGAATGGCTATCTTTAAGAAATCAAATAATAACAAATGCTGGTGAGGCTGTGAGGAAACAAGAACCCTTCCAAATTGTTGGTGGGAATGTAAAACAATTTCTACATTGTTGAGGTGGTGTGTAAACTAGTACAGCCACTGTGGAAATTAGTATGGAAAACGTTGAAAAATCTACTAGAAATTCCAGTTGAGCAGATATTCATCAATTAAGTACCTTCCCAAGAGTTAAAGACATCATGTTACAGTGATACACACATACCCATGTTTATAGTAGCACAACTCATAATAGCTAAGTCTTGGAAGTAACTTATGTGTCCATCAACAGGTAAATGGATAAAGAAAATATGGTATTTATTACATAATAGAATATTACTCTGCCATAAGAAAGATAAACTTGAGTCATCTGTAGGAAAATGAATGCACCTTGAGACTATAATGTTAAATGAAACAAATCAGATGCACAAGCTTAAATATCACCTCTTGTATGACAAACCTGAGGTACAAACAAATTAAAAGGAAAAATAAAATATAGATTATATGAAACACAGAGATAGATCTTTTGCAAATGGGAAGGGAACTGAGAGATGGAGGGAGAGAGGAGAGGAAGGGGGTGAAAAAAAGAATTAAGGGGCATTATGTACACATACCAACTCTTCATAAGGAATGTGAATAATTATGCATTGAACACACGTACAAATAAAAGTTACATCATTTCATCCTCACAGCACCTTCTGTGAGACAAGTGTAATTATTATTTCAGTTTTATAGATGTGAAAACTGAGACCAAGCCTTATCTTGCCCAAGGCCTCATAGCAAGTAATTGACACCCAGTTGTGATTTGAACCAAGGTGCTCTAACAACAATATTTGTGGGGTTAACTGCTATGTAATGTTGCTTCTTGTACATCTAATAATATTTGGCTCCTTCCTTATGGCACATAGTATCTTTAAAGTTTGAGCTCTTAGAGACCTACTCGAGGAACTGCTCTTCCTGATTCTGGTCCTTTACCTCGGTGTATCCAACTATTAAAGCTGGAAATTCATCCACTAAGAGAGAGCGCTGAGTATCCTGTTTCTGAGGATGGACAAAGTCATTTTAGATTTTGTGGTGGTGTATTCTAGGTCTATAGTTCTCATTTAACTACTATGTTTTCCTATCAGTCTTTGTTTAGCATTTTATAATTTGTGTTTGCTTTTGGAAATACAAATGGAAAATTCAGTTTGTCATGATTGTGCGTTATTTCTTTTCTGTGAACATATGTTTAGTTTTCCATCCTAGAATACTAATGTTCTTTCCAGCTTTTAGTCTTCAGGTCCTAGGCTGACACTGGCCTACTTTTGGCTTTTCTCCTCCTTCTTTTCTTGAGAGTGTCAGAAACTGCTGGATTACAAAGCCCTAAAGCCCATCATGTCAGCATTGTACTCCACAGAGTAAGTATGGTGTTTTATACGCAGGCATTTCATGATCTTTTGTTGAATAAAGGGGCAAGCCAATTAAAGAAGCCACACCAACATAGTTTTTCCTGCCTACCTTGTCTGATAAGTGTCACTGCTACCCAACTGTCATTTGTGTTTAATTCAGATTCAGGTTTAGTTCCATATCTTGCGGATTAGCCTGGGACACTGCTAATGAGGTACAATGGTGGGTAATTTGGATTCCCACCAACACTGTGGAAAGTTACAATTTCTCCACACTTCCAACACTTGTCTTTCTTTCCTTTTTTGTTTTTGAATAGTCATTCTGACAGGCGTGAAGTGATAACTCACTGTGGTTTTGATTTGGCATTTCCCTGATGATTAGTGAATTTGTGGATTTTCCCATAGACCTAGTGGCCATTTGCATGTTTTCTTTGGAAAAATGTCTGTTCAAGTCTAAATCTGCTTTTTCTGTTTTCCTTTCCTTTCCTTTCCTTTCCTTTCCTTTCCTTTCCTTTCCTTTCCTTTCCTTCTCTCCTCTCCTCTCCTTTTCCTTTCTCTTTCTTTCTTTCTTTCTTTCTTTCTTTCTTTCTTTCTTCCTTCCTTCCTTCCTTCCTTCCTTCCTTCCTTCCTTCCTTCCTCCTTCCTTCCTTCCTTCCTTCCTTCCTTCCTTCCTTCCTTCCTTCCTTCTTCTTCTTTTCTTTCTTTCTTTCTTTCTTTCTTTCTTTCTTTCTTTCTTTCTTTCTCTCTCTCTCTCTCTCTCTCTCTCTCTCTCTCTTTCTTTCTTTTGCTATAGAGTTGTCAGAGTTCCTTGGAAATGTTGGGTGTTAACCTATTATGGTTTATATGTATTCTCTCCCATTTTATAGGTTACCTTTTCACTCTGTTAAATTTTCCTTTGCTGTGCAGAAGACTTTTAGTTTGATGCAGTCTCAACTGCTTATTTTTGATTTTGTTGCCTGTGTTTCTGATATTATATCTATGAAACACTGACATAATATTATGAAACTTTTCACCTATGTTTTCCTCGAGGAGTTTTGTTGTTTCAGGTCTTATGTCTGTTGCTCGAAATACAAAATGGTGCAGCCACTATTGAAGATAATATGAAGTTTCTTCAAGAAAATTAAAAATAGAGATACTGTATGATACAGAAAACTCATTCCTAGATTTGATCTAAAGTAATTAAAGTCAAAATATGAAAGAGATATTAGCAATCTCCTGTTAGGAGCACTATTATAAGCCAAGATAAATTAACAACCTAAATTTCCATTGATAAATGTGTAAAGAAACTGCTATGTAGATACAATAAAATATTATAAAACATTAAAAGAGAAGGAAATCTTACTTTAACAATAAAATATTATAAAACATTAAAAGAGAAGTAAATCTTATATTATTTAGGAAATCTTATATTATTGAGAACATTGTACTCAGTGAAATAAGCGAGTTACATAAGGACAAATACTGCATGGTTCTATTTATGTGAGATATCTCAAATAGCCAAACTCATTCTAGTGCACAGCAGAATAGTGGTTGCCAAAATCTAGGGGAGGAAGATGTGGGGAGTTGCTAATTAAGAGATTAAAGTATCAGTAATACAAGAATAAATAAATTCTAGAATGCTAGAAGTTAGATCTCATGTTTAATGCATTTTATTTTATTTTTGTGACAGGGTTTAACTATGTAGCTCAGGCTGACTTTGAACTTACTATGTAGGCCAGGCTGGCCTCAACCTCACAGCAATCTTCCTGGTTCAGCCTTCTGAGTGCTGGGATTATAGGTGTACACCACTATGCCTAGCTTCATTTAATGTTTTTAACATAATAAAATAAGACTGAAAATTAAAAACAAGCAGGTAGTACTATTGAATATCACATTGAGAGTATATAAGTCATGGATACCAATTTTAAAATAATTTTATTATAATTATGTCATTAACACTCATGTATAAAAATATTTTTATATTAAATATGACAAAAATAGTTATTACCAGGAAGTGCATACATTTGTAACAAGTATAGGACAGATAATAATTTTGGGGCAGAGGATAGCATCACTTCATGCAGAGATGATGAACAAAGGATCTTAGGATGCAGATTGTTTAAAAAAATTAATTTTAATACTGGTAAAAATAGCAAATTTTATCATATTAACTATTTTTACTCTTGCAGCTTAGTAGCACTGAGTGTAGCAGATGGCCATAACTTTTTTATTGTGCAAAACAGAAACTATACCCAATAAACAACAGCTCTCCATTTTCCCCTATCCGGGCCCTCAGAGAGTTCTACTTTGTGTCTATAGATTTGACTACTGTAGATACTTAATGTAAGTGGAATCATATGTCTTCTTAAGTATATAGATTGTGTTTTAGGTCCTTGGGACTAAACACACACAGATAATGAGTGGGAACTAAATAAAATAAATGGGTTGGCATAGTGTGTACCTGTGATTCTCAAATATGTATTGATAAGTACACGTTCCTTATTTGTTTTTCTCAGCACAGATTCCTCTCAGGTTATGCACATTTTGGCTGCTGTTCATACATATGTCTGTATTTGACTTCACCTGGTAGTTCTCATTTTGGGGAGGCTCTCTGAGTGTCAGTTATATACAATTCATCAATGTAAGTCATCAGCCAAAAGATAAAGGCATCTCTGCCTAGAGTGAAAAATTCTGGAAAGCTGGATTCTCTTGTTTTTACTATAACTCTAATAGAATAGAGTACTTTGATTTGGCTTTGAAACAAAAATTGCTTTTTATCTTCCTCCCCCAAAGAACCAGTGTACTGCTACGGACAGCTTACATACTGTGCAGGTTTATGTAATAATGAAATCATTATTGAATATGAAATAATTTTCAATGTATTTTTACCCTAATGTTGCTCATTTAATCAACAGTTTTGTGTCACTGGGAATTAGTAGAGATTTCATTTAGATATGGTATTTTTTCCTTGAGTTTTATGTGGGTACTAACATTTCCCTTTCTGTTTAAGTAGAAAGAATCCTCATAAGGGCCCATTGTAAGTCCACACAGAAATGCATAGCCTGTACAATTGTACAAGTGAGCCTTCAAAAGCACAATGATGGTGGGTAAAAGATGGAGCAGTTCATCTGCCTTACTCCGTGTAAAATCATGGGGATGATAGGAACATGAGTGTGTCTTATGTGTCAAAGGGCTCCCCCTTTTGGGGGAGGAAGATAAAAAGCAATTTGAACCTTGATAGTATAGCATGGGAAGAAAATGAGAATTGCTGTTTGGATTGGGAACTTTGCAGAAACCAGCATCTCGGCCTGACTGTTTGGGACCGGTAGGCCCGCCCTTCACCCGCAGGTAACCTCCCGGAGACCGGCCTGGGACAAAGGATGGGGGCCTGGCCCACCTGAGGTTCCATGGGCTCCGGTCTACCATGCCCAGCATCCACCTTACAACTTAGGGAGCCAGGAGCCTGCAGAGGGGAGTTAGGACCCTGCCAGGTGAGTCCTGCTGCCCCAAGGCGGGCTTGTGGAGAGCTGGCGACCTGTGCTCCAGACAATTGAGCTTGGGATAGCTACCCGGTACACTGGACCGAGTCCCGGAAGCTCCACAGCCTTAGTGCACCATGCCCAGCAGCCTTCTCTCGGTTCGGGAGGTGGAGGCTGAGCCTGGGACTGAGGCCTGGTAAAACATACAGGACCCCTGGGACACAGGAGGTCGGGCTGGCCCAAGGTTCCACAGGCTCTGGTCCACCACGCCCAGCATCCACCTTACAATTTAAGGTGCCAAGAGCCCACAGAGGGGAGTTAGGACACTGTGAGGTGAGTCCTGCTGCCCCAAGGGAGGCTCTTGGAGAGCTGGCGACCTGTGCTCCAGATAATTGAGCTTGGGCTAGCTACTGGATACACTGGACTGAATCTGGGAAGCTCCACAGCTTTAGTGCACCATGCCCAGAAGCCTTCTCTCAGTTCCGGAGGCGGAGGCGGAGCTGGCGGCCTGATGGCCTGGTGTGGGCTGGCCTGGGGAGAGCTTAAAACCAGCACTCCTGGCGGTTGAGATCATACTCACCCTCTAGGACACGGGACTGTGGCCCGAGGTTCTGTGGGCCCCAGTTTACGAGTCCCAGCTTCCACCTTTCAATTTAGGGAGCGAAGAGCTTGTAGGGGAGCCACTGCTATTCCAGGAACTGAGGGTGCAAGAGGTAATTCACCACACATCCAGAGGAAGCTTTGGAACACCGCTCAAAGCAAGGAAATATAGAAAAATGACAAAAGGAGAGACCAAAAGGTAGGCTCAAAGCTCCAGCCCACCCCAAGAAAGCTTAGAAGCCATGTACATAGAAGAAAAAAGAAGCCATGCACCTGAAATGTCTGAAATGGTATCAAATGAAATAAAGATGCAACTAGGGAAAGCTATGGAGAAATTCAAATCAGAAATACTTGCCCAGGTAAAAGAAGAATTGATAAAAATACTGAAAGAAATAGTGAACGCATCTAGTGAAGACACAGCTAAAAAATTAGAGGGATAAAGCAAACAGATAGAATCCTTGAATGAACACTATAAGAAACAAACAGAATACATAAAGCAGATTCAAAGAGATATACAGGAAATCAAAAATGCTATTAAAAGCTGCCAAAACTGCCTCAATGAAAGTGAAGATAGAATTTCAGACCAGAAGATAAGATTGCAGCCAGTGAACAGGAAAGACAAGATCTTTTAAAAATAACAAAGAATCAGGAAATAACAATTCAACACCTGCAAGATGATGCAAAAAAAAAAATAACATAAGATTCATAGGGATAAATGAAAAAGAAGGGGACAGCCCAAATGATATCAAGAGGATATTTACAGAAGTAATAGCTGAAAACTTCCCAAACATGAGAAGAGAAACAGACATCTGGATAAGTGAAGCATATAAAACTCCAAATAGCCATAACCAAAATAAAACTACACCCAGACACATAATAATCACCATCCCAGAAATCCAACATAAGAATAGAATACTAAAAACTGTTAGAGAGAAAAGAGAGATCACCTATAAAGGAAAACCTATCAGAATCATGGCAGACTTCTCAAAACAACAATGAAATTAAGAAGAGCATGGAGTGAAGTATTTTAGATCCTAAAGGAAAACCACTTCCAACCCAGACTGACATACCCAGCAAAACTGTCCTTCAAAATGGATGGAGAAATAAGATGCTTCCATGACAAAGGACAGCTGAAGAACTTCATGAACACCAAACCAACTCTACAAAGAATACTGAAAGACATTCTAGATACACATGGGATAAAACCACCAAGCAACGCAGACAATGAAACAGAATGGAAAGCTAAAGACACAACAGCAGAAAGATAACATGTCAACAATAAACCAATATATAACAGTTATAACCATTAATGTAAATGGCCTCAAATCACCAATCAAAAGAAACAGACTGGCAGAATGGATCAAGAAACAACATCCAACCATATACTATCTACAAGAAACCCATCTAACCCAAAAGAACACTCATAGACTGAAAGTCAAAGGATGGAAAACAATACTTCATGCAACAGGAAACCAAAAAAAGCAGGAGTAGCCATCCTGTTTGCAGACAATGCGAATTTCAAACCAAGAATGAGCCAAAGAGATAAAAAAGGTCACTGCATACTAGTTAGGGGAAAACTTCAAGAGAAAGATATAACAATCTTAAATATATATGCACCAAATTCCAGAGAACCCAGCTATATAAAGCAAATACTAACAGAAATGAAAAATCAAATAAGCAATGATACAATTATAACAGGAGACTTTAATACACCATTGACAAAAAGGGACACATCAACTAGACAGAAAATCAGCAAAGACAAAACAGAACTGAATCACACCTGTGAACAAATGGACTTGATAGATGCATACAGAGTGTTCCATCCAACAACATCAGAGTATACCTTCTTCTCAGCAGTACATGGGACATTCTCTAAAATAGACCATATACTAGCCCACAGAACATATTTAAGTAAATGCAAAAGAATTGAAATTATCCCATGCATGTTATTGGATCATAGTGCCGTGAAACTAGAAATTAATGATAAAAGAAATGGCAAAAAATCTACAAACACATGGAAACTGAATAATACACTCTTGAGCAATCAGTGGGTCACAGAGGAAATTGAAGAAGAAATTAAACAATATCTACAAGTAAATGAAAATACAGACACAACTTACTGGATTTTGTGGGATGCAATGAAAGCAGTCCTGAGAGGAAAATTTC
>PVJX010004830.1:40010-90832 GCA_004027295.1 Dolichotis patagonum
CAACCTGATGCTACAACTCAAACATCTAGAAAAAGAAGAGCAAGCCAAGCCCAAAGCCAAAAGAAGGGAGGAAATTATAAAGATCAGAGCAGAAATTAATGCAATAGAGACTAAGAAAACAGTACAAAGGATCAATGAATCAAAGAGTTGGTTCTTTGAAAGAATAAATAAAATTGATAAGCTCCTGGCCAACCTTATTAAAAAAAAGAAATAAAAAACTCAAATTCATGCAATAAGAAATGAAAAAGGTGAAATAAGTACAGACTCACTGGAAATACAGAAGATCATCAACACCTATTTTGAAAACCTCTACTCTCATAGGTTCGATAACACTGAAGAAATAGATTCCTAGATACATATGAACTACCAAAGCTGGATCAGGAAGATGTAAAACTGCTGAATAACCCAATTTCTATTACTAAAATTGAAAATGTAATTAAGTCCTTGCCAACAAAGAAAAGTCCAGACCCAGATGGATTCACTGTGGAATTCACTGTGGATTCACAAAGAAGAGTTAATTCCAACACTCCTGAAACTTTTCAATGAAATAGAAAGGGAAGCAATTCTTCCTAAGTCATTCCTGGAAGCAAATATCACTCTAGTACCAAAACCAGAGAAAGACTCAACGAAAAAAGAGAACTATAGGCCAATCTCCCTAATGAACATAGATGCAAAAGTTCTCAATAAAATATTGACAAACAGTATGCAGCAAATCATCAAGAAGATTATACACCATGACCAAGTAGGAGTCATCCCAGGAATGCAGGGATGGTTTAACATACGCAAAACAATAAATGTAATCCACCATATCAGTAGAGCTAAAAGTAAGAACCTCATGATCATCTCTATAGATGCAGAAAAAGCTTTTGATAAAGTCCAACACTCATTCATGATAAGAACCTTACAGAGAAGTGGAATAGAAAGTCTTTATCTCAATATGGTAAAGGCCATCTATGACAAACCAACAGCCAGCATTATATTAAATGGCCAAAACCTGAAAGCCTTTACCTTAAAATCAGGCACAAGACAAGGATGTCCCTTATCACCTCTCCTATTCAGCATATTACTGGAAATACTAGCCAGAGCAATAAGACAGGAAAGAGAAATAAAAGGAGTAAAGATAGGAAAAGAGGAAGCTAAATTATCATTATTTGCAGATGACATGATACTTTACATAGAATACCCTGAAAACTCTATTGAAAGACTCCTAGATACAATAAATAAATTCAGCAAGGTAGCTGGATACAAAGTCAACACTCAAAAATCAATAGCATTTCTATACACTAACAACAAAAGCACTGAGAGAGAAATAAGAGAAGCTACACCCTTTATACTAGCATCCAAAAAAATGAAATACTTAGGAATTAATCTCACAAAAGAAGTAAAAGAGCTATACAGCAAAAATTATAATACCTTGAAAAAGGAAATCGAAGAGGACCTCAGAAAATGGAAAGACATCCCCTCTTCATGGATAGGAAGAACAAACCTTGTGAAAATGGCCATTCGCCCAAAATTACTATACAGATTCAATGCAATCCCAATCAAAATACCACTAACATACCTCATAGTCTAGAGCTATCACTCCTAAAATTCATCTGGAACCAGAAGAGACCTGGAATAGCAAAGGCAATTCTAAGCAACAAAGGCAAGGCAGGAGGCATCATAATCCCTGACTTGAAATTAACCTACAAAGCTACAGTAATAAAGTCAGCATGGTACTGGAATAAAAACAGACAGGAGGATCAGTGGAATAGATTGGAAGATACAACCACAACCACAAACTCACTCAACCACCTTATCTTTGATAAAGGGGCCAAACATGCTTGTTGGATGAACGACAGTCTCTTTAACAAATGGTGCTGGAAAAATTGGCTGTTCATATGCAGAAGACTAAAACTAGACCCATGTATATCACCATACACTAAACTAAAATCTAAATGGATCACAGATCTAAATATTAAAACAGAAACACTATAACTGCTGGAAGACAAAGTATGTAAAAATCTCAAAGATATAGGGGTAGGAAGAGAATTCATGAACAGGAACCAAACCGCACGGGAAATACTTCCCAGAATCAATAACCTGGACCATATCTTATTAAAGAGTTTCTGCATGTCAAAAGAGGTTTCCAGCAGAGTGAAAAGAAAACCCACAAATTCGGAAAAAGTCTTCATGGACAGTGCCTCAGACAAAGGACTTTTATCTAGAACTTATAAAGAATTAAAAAAAAATCAGACCCTCGAAATTCAAAGACCCAATCCAAAAATGGGCATCTGAAATGAATACACAGTTCTCAGATGAAGAAATACGAATGGCAAATAAATACATGAAGAAATGTTCATCATCATTAGTCATGAGAGAAATGCAAATTAAAACCACACTGAGATTCCCTCTCACTCCAGAAAGAATGCCAGGATAGAAAACACTACCAATTCCAAGTGCTGGAGAGGCTGTGGGGAAAAAGGAACTCTTCTACACTGTTGGTGGGAGTGTAGACTGGTGCAACCACTGTGGAGGTCAGTCTGGAGATTACTCAAAACCTGGGTTTGGAAGTCCCGTTTGACCCAGCTATTTCACTTCTAGGCATATTTCCAGAAGAACTGAAAACATCATACCACAGTGATATATGTGCACCCATGTTTATAGCAGCACAATTTGTAATAGCCAGATCCTGGAAACAACCTAAGTGCCCATCACCTGAGGAATGGATAAAAAAGTTGTGGCATTTTTATACAATGGAGTACTACTCAGCTATAAAGAATGATCACATTGAGATATTTATAAATAAATGGACACAACTTGCGACCATTCTCTTAAGCGAAATAAACCAAACTCACAAGTGTAAATACTGTATAGTCTCCCTAGTATGAGAGTTGATAAGTGTATATAAGATTTTATGGTAAGCATCTCATAGCTTTGAAGGCTTTCAATGTTTTCATTCATCAGTTGGAATGGTTTTATTCTGTTTTGTTTGACTATATCATGCGTGATGATATGAACAGCTGTTTTAAAGAATACAAAACATTATGACAGGTATTGTTGATTTAATATCGTCCTTCTTAGAAGTTCTACCATGCTTATATTCTTCTACTACCATTGGTTCTATCTATCACACTGTTTCTTATTGGGATTTGAATAAGTGTGATAGTTTAAACAAAATTTTTCTATCGAAAATGAGATATTAGAGTACCCATTGATCATTTTCTGTTATTCAGTTTAGAAAGCCCTGTAATTCTCTCACTCTTTGAATGGCTTTATACTATTTTATTATGTTTGATATTATTGTATTTGAAACTATGCTCAACTATAGCAGAGTAAGAGATATTGTGATAGCTACTGTTGATGTCCAGTTGTCTTAATGTAAAGTACTGTGTTGCCTATGTTGTCCTGTTCTGATCTGCTCTGTACTGCCCTCTTTTGTTTATTCTCTTTAAAATAAAAATTAAAAAAAAGAAAATGAGAATTAAATATGGTACTGAAATGTGAATCTGGGAGGTGGGTTAGTGAGTGGAATATATGTGTCTAGACATTTTGAATAAGGAGTTAGGTATTTGAAGTAGCTTTCTACAGAATCTTAATGTCAACTTGCATATATGTGTATATATATATATATATATCTAGTTAATTTAAAGGAGACAGATTGCAACAGATATTAATTACATACTCCAAAGTGATAAAAATAGTTGACATTTATGCACTACTTCAGGGTTTAGAAGACATTTTTAGCACGTGGTATCTCATTTTGATATAAACAAGTAAGTTTACAGGTAGGAGAACTGTTTTTTTATCCTAATTTTGCAAAGAAGAATTAATAAAATTTACATAACTTGGTTGAGGTCATGGCAGAATTTTAAATTAAAACTCTTAAATCCATTGTTCTTTTTTTTCTGATAAATTTCCATCAAACTATAGGCTTAGCTGCAAGTTATGGAATACATTACCCTTTGTTTTGGGTCACAGAGTACAGACTCCACTCCCAGTCAGGTTCCTAAATGGCAGAAACTGATGTTGGCAGTTCCAGGCCTCACCCATAGTGCAGTGCTTTTCTTTTTATTTCTGTCTCATGTTGACTGGCAAATACCTGTAGCAGCCTGGAAACCACAAACTCGAGGCGACAGAGCCTCTGTCCACTTGACTCTGAATAACTGCATGGCGAAGAACACTGCCTTTCTCAAAAATTAAACTTCGAGGGAGCTTATTGAGCAAGAAATAAATGTCTATTAAGTTAAGCTACTGAAATTTGGGATTTTGTCTATTTTTTTAAGCGGCTCATGTTACCTTAGTAATGAATTCACTTTTCACTGTTTATATTTAGCCTCTACCATAAGTGCTTCTCCCTTAGTTGCTAAACTCTGACTCAGCTAATGCTATAGGTGCCTGCCTGTTGTAAGATTGCTACTACACCATCATTTCTACTCCCTGCCCCTTCAAATCCTCTTTTAAAACACATAGAATTAGGCTGAATTACTTTCGACCCCCTAGATTTAAAAATGGTAATTTATTTTCCTATCACTCCCACCATACATGAAGGACTTTAGCCCGTTAACTTACTACGCAGTCATCACAGTCATTATTTCTGAATTCAGCGACACCTAAATGTCAAGCATGCTCTTTGTCTGCCTCTTTTTATCTTTTCACTTCGCTTCTTCTAGTGGCCCTGCTTCAGTACTTCTTGAACATTCTTAGCCCCTGGTCCACTGCTGTTACTAGTGTGTCACTGGCCAATATCCATCTTTACCTAGTTAAGACTGCTCAGTCTATTGTTAAATAATTCCCGCATGTACATACTCAGCTTCCCTGTCCCCACTTTCCCAGCTGCTTCTGCTTGGCAAAATTTGAACCTTCAATAATCTAACTTTCTCCCTATTTGCACTCTGCATTCACAAAGCTGAATGTAGCTGGAAGAAACACAACAATGTTGACTGATCTAATTTCAAATTCATGGCCACAAACCTCAACTGGGACTTCAACACAACCAGTAACGTTTTATGTTTCTTTTGTCAATTCTATCTCCTTTTTCAAAGTGATTATTTCAAATATTTTTACTCATTTTTCAAGATCCATGTATATCCTTTGTTTTACTCATATTTAGACAAGGACGTGTCTTTATATTTTATTGTAGAAAAAGCTAATTGGAAGAAAACTGCTTTTCCTGTCTCCATGGACTGGTCTGCTGTTAGGGTTGATACACTGTGTCAACTTGAGAAGTTTAGAAGTTTAGCTAAGAGACTCAGCAGGGAGTCGGGATCCTTATTTTGTAAATATTCTCATTCTGTGCAAGAGGAGATCACAGAGATTTTGTGAGTGCTACCCCTGCCCGGGGGTGGGGGCTGACCTGTGTACAGTATAAAGGAGGAAAAGAGGCTTGCTCTTGCCCCCTTTTGCTCTGGCTGCTGCCTTGAAGTGTTGCCCCAATGCCATGCCACCCTGCCTTGGAGCCAGCTGATTATAGACTGAAACCTTTACAAACAGCTAAATAAACCTTTACTTCCTTCATTTTGAGTGTCGAGTATTTTGTCCCTGCTGCAAGAGAAAAGTAATCAAGACACCTACCACACTTGCCAGTGCTTGTGCGTTCTGCCTTACCTCCTGTTCACACTGGATTCCGTCCCTACTCAGTCACGGCTGCAACTGTTCCTCAGTACCCCACTCCAATGGCTCATTCCCACCAGCATCCCCACATCCTCCTCTGGATTCTTTCCAATTTCTCTGCTCCCCTCTATAGCCAAACTGTCAAGATATTTGCCTGTTTATGTGGAGTTTTCATTTTTACCCTCATGAAAGCACACCAGCCAGCAAAACCATTCTTGTTAAAACAACAATGACCTGCATGTTATCAAGTCACATGACTAATTCTTAGTCTGTATGTTCTTGAACTATGAATCGTGTTAACACAGTTGACCTTTCTTCTTGAGACAACTAAAAAAAACCCTTGGCTCCTCAACTACCATATTTTCCTACTTTTCTTTCTACTTCATTGGTCCTTTCTCTCAACCTTTTCTGGCTGTACCTATTCTGCCTGATTGCAAATATTGGGGCACTCCAAGATTTGGTGTCTGGGCTTTTTCAATTTTCCACATATATTTTTTCCAGTATTTCCATCTGGGCTTTTTTCTTTAAGTCATTAGACCCAGGTTTATAGCTTAAAATATATCAGATGTGATTGGCTCCCAAGGATGTACACCCCACTCTAGCTTCTCCTCCACACCGCACACCTTCAGACGGCATCTGAAACAGCCCAGCAGCCATGAAGGCTGCGATCATGTCTGCTGCAGTCCTTGCCCTGATCTCTCCACCAACTCTGTGGTATTGGTGAATGACTGGATACTGGTCACTGATAATTATTTTGTACTGAGAATTTTACCCATAAAAATTACTTAATCCTCACAGAAAAATCTGGTTTTGTTTCTGCTTGCGGAAGAGGAAGCTGTGGTAGAGAGGGGTTCAGGCCTGATGCGAAGTTAACATTTGGCTAACTGTTAGTTAGCAGTTTCTTTAAATGACCAGACAGTAAATATTTTCAGCTTTGTGCCCCATACTGTCTCTAACACCACAGCCCATCTCTGCTCCTGTAGTGTGAAAGCAGACATGGATGGTCCATAAATGAGCACGTACACCTGTGTTCCAGTGATACTTTCTTTTCAAAAGTGGCTGGTGAGTCACATTTGGCCCACACGTGGTCGAGTCATGGTAATAATGAATACCAATTCCTGCTTTAAATCATTATTACTTATTGCCTGGGCCCCATGAATCACTGAGCAATGAAGGGGCCCATGGGTCAGTGAATGGTTCCTCCTTGGTTCTCTCAGTTCTTTCATGAGCATCCATGACACTACATGTCACCACCAAGGGAAACACACGACCATCTTTCTTCAGGGCTACACGTGGAGTTCAAATCCAGCAAGGTCAGTGTTTCTGCTATGGGGATTGCTCAGATGAGCAGCGTTTCAGCTCCCTATGACTGCACTTTAACGATTGAGCCATCTGAACCATAGCTTTTTGTTTGGAAACATGTCTTCAGGATGAAGTCCTAACATTTCCTACCAATATCATTAGTGTTTTTAAGTTTATTATTAGTTTGTGTTTGTGATGCAAAATTAGTGCATTCACTGTCAGGTGCTGGTGTGTATACATATCACATCTTACTCCCTTTTACTTCCCCTTTCCTGTCTCTCCCCTCCCTCCCCTTTCCCATCATTCCTAGATCCCCTTTCCATCTGCAAAAGTTCTACCTTCCTGTTTTCTATAATCTGTCTCTTTTTTGCTTTTTAAATTATTTATATTTTGGGTTTCTCATATTAGAGAAACAAGGTGATGTTTAACCTTCTGTGTCTGATTTGTATCACTTGCTCCTGCAGTAATACGGAAGAATTTCCAGTTGTTGGATTTTGCAAGTCCCCACTTACCTCCAGATCTATATTTGTTCTATTCTTCCTGGCTGGTAGACTTGTAACTACCTCCCTTCAATGGCCAGGCACTCCACAACCATATTCTGTTCTTCAAGACTCTTTGCAGGAGCTGCTTTTTCCTAGAAGTTGTTCTAAACACTCCCCGAGAAGTGTTCGTCCCTGTTGTGTCCAGTAATCTCATGCTTATTCCAGTGATAGCTTTTATCACTGAATAAAAATTGCTTTTTTGCTAGTCTCTCTGCCTAATATTGAGAGCTTATTGAGGAGTCACAGTAAGGGCCACATGCCTTGGGCCGCTCACAAAACAATAAGACCGTATTCAATCAATTTCAGCATATCAACAATCTGCATCATAGTAGCAGTAATTTCTGATAGACATTGTTTGCACTGTTAGATTTCTCATCTCTGGCAGGCTCGAAGTAAATGTACAAGGTTCTAAAGTTCCCATAAGCACACTTTTCCATGTAGGTTTTGGCCACTTCAAAGCTACAAGAGACTGATTATTTAGTCTAATAATATTTTTCTTTGGCAAAATAGCACAGGGATAAGTGCTATTGTCACTTACAGCATCTCTTTCTTAATAACGAAGTTCACCTAAAAGATAACTGGTCAACAAAACAGCTAACCACTTGAGAGGAGAGTGTTTGAACAAGGAAATCACTTTTCTGGTGGTTAGCTGTGAGGCTGCTGAGGAAAACATTACAGGTGTTTTCCATGGCTGCCAACTTCCCTAATGTCTTGTGTGCCACAAACTGATTTTCCTCTGCCAGCATATTTAGTTTCCAAGTTGGTTCTCCCATAAAGAACTGCTGGTTACATTTATGAGAACATATGCAAAATTAAACCCAGTAGTCAAATAAAACTTCCCATAAATTGTTATTTGTTCTTTGCTTTTCTTAGAGTAAATTAACCCTTTGTCTATTAATTTTCCAAATAAATGCTCTTGCAACACACATGAGTTTTATAAGTTTGGAAGGAGGTATAAGTAATAGAACTGTGGCTTCCTAGAAAGATGAAAGAGACAGTTTCTGATTAGTGGACACAGGCTAGGGTTCCTTGGCCTGATTCTGTGAACATAGGCCTACCATCTGCAGCACCACTTAGGACAATAGCTGGTAAGTTAGGATCTTGGATAAATTAGATATAAGGTCTCATGATGATTTGGACGTCACCCAGGTAGGTATCAGGTGGAATCTGCTCGATATGGGGATTTATGCTCAGCAGATATCATGCCTTATTTGGTACTAAGAGGAGCCTCTGTATTTCACTCTGGGAAGCACAGAGAATGCACGTCAGTCAATATTCTACTGGATACTGTGGGGAAGAGAGAATGGGAATTTAAAATGCATGAAACATGTTTGATAATACTACTCTGTCTACCAAGCAGATTTTTCAAAGAACTTCCAATACATGATAATATCTCAGGATTTTGTTATCCTAGTCATCTTTGGAGACTTTTCACCTTTATCATCAGTGTTTTCACTAATCTGATAAGCTATGTGTGAGGACCTATGGCAGGAGATTTGGAGGATAACAAGGAAAGAGACATGATCGTTGCTGGGGATAACACACCCACCTAGTAATGCTCTTTGCTGACTGGCATGACTTGCAGGGAGAGAGATGAGGTGGTGAGAAAGGGAACTCATTGTCTCCTTAAACTCAGCTCATTTGGAACTTCTGGAATATACCTCCAGGTATCTTATTGATGGAAGACCCACAGACTCATTGGAAAACTCAGTGGGAAAGAGGGGTGCCTTGCCCTGGTAAGTCAGGGTTCCAAATGCTTTATTATTCATACGGCTGGAATATGAGAATCAAAGTGAAAAAAGATCTGTATTATAAGGCATCGTGTATGTATGGGGTGCATGTGTAGCAAGTTGGAACCCAGTAGGAAGTTGCATTCTGTATTTGCCCTCTGGCATCTGAGCCAACACCTGGTGGTAAAGGGAAAACTCCCTGCAAATGATGCTTTGGTTATGAATAAGTCTTAGGTTGTCTGGGGCCTTCTTGTCTTGCATTCTATTTTCCTGAGCATGTCCTGTATCTCTCACTGGAATATGGAGACACTCTGGTACCTTTGACAGCACAAAGTGATTTGTTCAGGTACATTGGGAAAACTTCATCTTTTCTTATTTAGTTCTAGCTCTCAACTGACAAGGTCTTCATTTATGTGTTTATTCTTTTTGTCTCAGAACTTTACAATATGTTCACTGATGCACATGAAGAACATTTTGTCTACTAGATAACAAGACCCGTTGTCTTTTCACATCTGTGCCTGGAATATGCCTAGTGCAACATGGTCCTCATTCAATGTCAGAGGATAAGGTTTACCTTTCCTTTTTAATTTTTATTAGTACATGCTTACAGTAAATAGTGATTATATTCATTCTGGGGAGATGGTACATGTACATAACACATCTCAATTCTTTTTTCTTCCCTTTCCCTGTCCTCCTTCACTCCATTTTATAATCCCCTCCCCATTTTCATTTCAGTACTGGGAATCGAACCCAGGACCCAATACATTCCAAGTAAGTATTCTGCTCCTGGGCTGCACCTCCAGCCCGCCCCTCCCATTTTTGAAAGATCTATCTCCCTGTTTCATACTGTCTATCTTGGGAATAAGAATTTAGGAAGCCTTCTCAGAGTATATGAAAGGAAGTACCCTGCTCACTGTGATTTTTTTTCTTGATCAGTGATTATTTCTACAGCATACCACCGAGTTACACTGAGCATACACAGAGGGAAAAAGAACACAGTAAGGCCCGGGATAAGGCTCAGCAGCACAGAGCCTGCCTGGTTGGGGCTAGGTCTTGAGTTTGGGTTCTGGTACAAAAAAAAAAAAAATACAGGGACTCTAAAAGCACTACTAGACAGTCTCAGTACATTAGTGATAGCACTGCTTTACTTTTGTGATAAGCTTAGTGAATATTAACTAATTTGTCTCTCCAGAAAGCATTTCAACTAATAGGAGAAGAAATTCTCAGGTGTGTTGGATGAGGGACAAACTGGAATCTTGTTAACATTTCAGCTGAATAGTTTACAAGTGGTTGAAAATCTACACCTTGATAAAATGTATGTTTACTATTTTCAATATTTATTGACTGCTTACTATGAGCCAAATATTCTCTTGGCAGGATGTTTCCTGAATGAGCTCACAATTTACTTAGGGATTTGGCTATGGATATAATTTAACAGGAGATGACTCCATTAATCAAGTTGTATGTTACATGCGAGTCAGGATTTATGCTCCTCTGGTACGTTTATTATAGATAAATGTCAGCTGTCTGCATCTAGAGTACACTGAAATAATGACTATTTTAGTAAAGAATGGATCACTTAAAAATTCACTTCAATATTATTTTACATGATTTGTTCTAAATCTACCCATAATTGGAGAGTATATATAATATGCTGACTGTGTTATACTTGTAATTTATTTGGAAGTGTAACTAAGATAGTTTAGGATGATTTTTGCTCTTGTATTAATATTGCAGAGTCCTTTTTAAATAAGAGAAACTGGTTACAGTGTCACTTGTAAAGCAGATAAAGAACTTTCAGTAAGAAATAAACTTCATTTCTTTGTAACTGACCAGAAGGAGGCTCCCTTCCACCTCCCTGTGTAAAGCCAGAACAAAAGCTTCCGAACTTGCCTTCCCAGGCAGTTCTGACGCTTTATGTTGTCTCCACCATCAGTGAAGGTAGGGGCAGTGCGCTGAATTTTTTCCTGGAGGAACAGAATTTAAATTTAGATCACTGGTAAGAAAATGTCAGTAAGTGTGAAGTAGCCCTTTCTTCCACCAGTTCACTCATGTAACATTTCTCTCCAATTTGAATAGTAATTAATAACTATGTTGGTATAGAATCTAATTTTGGGTGTCACATCATTCCTTGATTTCTTGGGGCTTTGTTGTCTCAAGATGGCCCTTGAATCTCCAATACCAAATTTTAAAAATTAATGTTTTGCAATGAATCAATATTGCCTCTAGCTACAAATTTAGCTTATCTCCATGTATCTATGAGACAGTTCTTAGGTTTGACAATCATGATTTCTTCCAAATACTCTAATTATATCATATTTATTAATGAAACCACTAGTGGATTCAGAATATTGAACAATGACAACAATAAAAAAATCCAAAATCTTGGGCGAGTAAAAAGGATTGTGAAGATGTAGGTATGTAGCCATTATAGTATGTCACCACATCATTTACTGTCAGTTAATTTTTGAGTAGTTAGTCTTTATTGTCGGAAAAGGTAGTTTATATGGTTGTTACAAAAGCAGCACTGTTTCAGTTTGGAAAGGCCTTGCCCTTCAATGATGAAGAAAGGGTGGTTAAGAAATATTCAACTGTGACTAATTTGGGGGGAATAACATTACAGATAACCTGTCTCCTGGAGATGCTACTGGAGTCAGTGAATAGAGGAAAGATGATGAGTTTATCTGTGTTAATTGTGTCTCTGAGGGTTTTCTCATAGGACACTAATCTTTAAAATTCTCCTAGGCATGAAATTCTGGTTTTGGAGAACTGTGGAAGGCAGACTATGTCCCCTCGCCACAAGATGTCTGTGCCCTAATCTCTGTGCAGGCTGTTACAGTGCATGACAAAGGAGTTTTGCAAAGGTAATAGATTATTATGGTCAAGTCCAATTTAATCACATGCTCCCTTAGAAGCACAGAGCTTTCTCTAGCCGAAAAAAGATGCAACAGGAGGAAAGGTCAGGGAATTCACACTGAGAACAACTCGATGTTCCCTTGCTGGTTTTGAGATTTGGTGTCATGTGTAGGGACTGGAGAGATGGCCCCAGAGCTAAGGATGGTTCCTGCTTAGTGGCAGCAAGGGACTAGGGGCTCAGCCTTCAATCTCAAGGAGCTGAATTCAGCAGACAGTGTGAATGAGCCTGGAAATGGATCCTTTCCTAGAGCCTCAGGAGGGCTGTGGCCCTGCCAGCGTCATGATTTTCACCTGCAAAGATTCACTACAGGCTTTTGTCCTAAAGAAAATCTGCGCTGATAAATTTGTATGGATGTAAGTTACTAAGCTTTTAGTAATTTGTTACAGTAGCAATAGAAAATTAAATCTAGAAAGTATTTGAAGGACATGGCTCTTGTGCTGGATCGTTAACTTTGGTAGTAGACTGGGAACAGGGAATCACGTCTCCAGGAACTCAGTTGAAAACTTTGAACATTAGCCATGGGATATTAACAATGGGGTCTCATAAATGCATTAGTTTCCTTTTGTTATTTTAGCAAGTTATGCACATTTGCTGGCTTAAAACAAAGCAAACTTATTATTTAATGGTTGTGTACATCAGAGGTTTCAGTAGGCTAAAATAAAAATGCATGAAGGCAGCATTCTTTTTGGAAGTTCTAGGAGAGAATCTATTTTCTTCTTTGTTTAGCTTTTTAGGACACTTGCTTTCCCTAGTTTGTGGCCTCTTCTTAAACTAACAGTACATCATCTTCAAATTACTACTTCACTCATAAGAATTCTTGTGACTCTGACACTAAGGAGGCTGAGGCAGGAGGATCGATGCAAGTTGAAGGCCAGCCTGGGTTACATAGTGAGATCAAGGCCAGCCTGCACTCAAAAAGTGAGACTGTGTCTCAAAAACACAACAAAAATTTTTTTCTTATGATTACACTGCATCCATCCAAAAAATTCCAGATAGTTGTTTTCCATCTCGCCTTAAATATACCTGCAAAATCCCCTTTGCCAATCTGTAGCATATGCACAGATTTTGAGGATTAAAGCAGAGACCATTGTTATGCCAACTACAATAAGTTTTATATGTATAAAAGTATAAACATCGTATGCAAACCTATTCCAAGAATGCTTCTTCCTGGAACCAAGTTGGCTAATGTTAGATCATCCAAGAAAATCTGTGAAAAGACCACCACAGAGAAGAACCAAGGCCTTGGGCCAAAGCACCCAACTGAGTTCCTCACTAGCAGCCAACCCCAGCTATGTATCATGTGAGTATAGACTTTGCCATTCATCCAGTGCTCTCTCCACTACCACGAAAGCAGAACTTCCTAGTCAACGCACAGAACCAGGAGAGACAATAATGGCTGCTGTTATTTTAAGCACCTAAGCTTCGGTGTGTTGTATGCTAATGTCTAATCGAAATAACTTATTTGTAATGAGCAAACTACCAGAAATTGGAGGATTCTAACTAGAGAGAGATGGGTCCTTCTATTAAGTATTGAGGATTAGGTCGTAGATCAAAAAGCATGGCGTTATATCAAAAAGCCTGACACATAGGGCATCTAGGATATTAACTATCTTTTCCGAGATAGCTTGTGTGTGGCTAAAGAGATCCCACTACTATCCCTTTAACAGAGTGAGGATTTCTTTCTGTTCGGGTTGTATTTAATCCGGCATATAACATATAGTGTATTATCTGATCATTTTGCTCAGTAGTCTGTCACTCTAAGTTATAAAGCCTTAACCTATACAATATCTATAGTTCAAAATCATCATTTCTCCAGAAATATAATGTGACAGCTAACTTTTAGAATATAGAATCTTACAGTTCATATTGTTTACTTGCATTGTCACACAAGAATCTTATAATTTTTGTTAGTTTGTTCAGTTGCTGTAAATCACTCCTGAAATAGCATAATTCTAGCTTTTAATGGTAAGTGCATTCTTAGAATTCATGCAGCAAGGTGAATAAGTAACTGTTCATTTGGCACCAAGTTTGTTACCATTTGAAAGCAGTTAATGGAGTAGCTGATTAGAATACATTGCAGAGAGTCATGATTTAATTTCATATCACCCAGGAAAATTTGATGCTACATGTGTTAATGGCAGTTTTGAGGGGAATAAAGACTGACATGTTTTCCTGAGTTAAGCAATAAGTCTGTGCTGACTCAGGGAAAAACTTATGTTTCCAAATAAATGAAGTAAGTAATACAATGCAAGCTTGCATGATTAAATTCACCACCTGAGTAGTAAAAATCCAAGTGAAGTTTATAAGTAAGTTTTAAACTCATTTAAAGCAACGTATTGTGAAGTCTGGACAGAAATCAGTGCAGTGGTGGCTTTCCAGTTTCACAGAATACTACTTGAATGGATTATATTCACTTTATCTTCTGTCTGCTTTGCTCCTTTTCCATCCTGAAATCACCACTAGGAATTATATTAAAAAAATTACAAAATCTGTTGTGTCATTCTCCTGCTAAAGGAGTTTTTCCTTGCTTCCATAAAAAGCCCAAATTCCTTAATTTAGTATATTTCTCAATTTAGCTCAGTGTGATCTGCTGCTGTGTATTCCTGCAGTTTTATCTCTTTGACAGTCTTCTTCATGTTCTATGGATCCAGCCATGGAGAAAAGATTGTACTTCTGTGGATTTATTTCTTTTCTAGGGCACTTTCATTCACGTGGCCTGGTGATTTCCTATATATCTGAAAATCTCCATTTAAGTGTCACTTCTTCTGAGAAGCCTTTCTCAGCCCCCTTCTCCCATTCATGTGTCAGAAATCTTACACCACTTCCTGCTGGTTTACTACGTCTTATTCCAAATGAGTAAGATGTTTAACTGTATGGTAACATCCTGTAGAATAGTTTTCTTGGAATAAAATAGGTCAGATCATATAAAAACTGAAACTGTAGTTTTCCATCCCTGTACTTTGCCTCATGTTTTAAGACTTTTAACTTGCTTCATTTTAAGCCTGCTAGTTTATTATTCTACTTGAGGGCTCAGCCCAAATGGTAAACAGAACCTTTTTTGGTCATGTAATTTAAAGACTTTTCTGTAGTCTCTGGTGGGTGATCTCCAGTAACTATGATTTAATTTCATATGAGAATGTCTTGTGTCTTGAACTTTACTGTCACTCCATACAGTGAGTTTGGTTGTGTATGTCTTTTACTTATCGACTGTAGGCATCTTTCAGAATGAAAGTCTGTGAGAAGAGGGTCTTGCCTGTTTCTTCCCATGCTTTGAACTGTACTTAGATTGAAGTCAGTGAATGAACGTACTAGGTAGCCTTGTGGCTAAGCTTCCCCACTGTGTGGGCCATTGTCTGTTGGGACCACCATAGTTGCTGTTAAACATGGATTCTTGCTGGACAAATATTCATATGTGAGTTGATATGCTTGATAAAACTTGCAGATTCAATTTTGACTTTCCATTAAGTGACTAGAATAGGTGGATGATTTTATCATCAAATTATTAGTGACTCACTGAGAAACAGAGAAACTGGCCAAATGATCTTGTGTAATTTATTAACTTTCGAAAGTATTATGGCAAAACAATAGAGTTACTTTTATTTTTTAGAAGAATTTAAAAGATATACTGCTTGGTATAGTGACACATGCCTGTAATCCCAGCACACAGCAGGCTGAGGCAGGAGAATCTCTGTGAGTTTGAGAATAGACTAGGCTATAGATTGAGTTCAAGACCAGCCTGAACTACACAGTGAGACCCTATCTAAAGAAAGAAAAAAGTGTAATATAAAATCAGTATAATAAATTTTCACAAAATGTATTTCTAGGAGAATAGTTACCTTTTCTTTGGGTTTCTTGAGAGGTACTGTGTCCCAAACCCCAGAAGGAAAGCTGTATTGAAAAAAAAAGTCTGATTTTTTTTTCTGTACTCCTCAATGTTTTTTCTCTATGAAGGAGAGAACAACATAACTGATGAGTGAGTGGTGTAGAAAGTCATCATTGATTAATGGCTTAGCAGTATGTGGAGACACCATGCATAGCATTTCTCTGGCATTCCTCAAAGAGTGTTTTATGCCTCATAATGTTGCATGCATGCCTTTGGGTAAGAGATCTTTGAGGACGCTGACTTCTGCAAGATGGGCCTCAAGGTCTGGATGTGGATAGAAAATATTGAATTACCGAGTTCTACTCCTGAAGAAATACAGCCAGCATCAGAGAGGGCTAAACACTTTAATGATTCATTTTTATCCCCTGCATCCTGGTTTGTTTTTCAAATATGTTGGAACCCAGAAGTGCAAGCATGAGACAGAAACCTTTTCAGAACCACTTTCTTTAGGGAGAAAGTTTCTTTGATTTCTTAGAGGAAGAAGAATTTGATGAATGGGAAAACTATATGTTGCTATCATCAAAGAACATTAAAATAATAATAATTCCTATAAGTCACTGAGATAAGTAGAATCGATAGGTGATTTTTACTCAGAACACAAAGCTGTGAATGATTCCTGTAGCTCTTTGGTTTTCCTACCCTGTGACATTTTGAGCCAGGCTCAGTAATAAGCTACATTTGACTAGAATCAGCAAAGAGTTAATGAGCAAACATTTCTGGCCATTAACTATTAAACAATATTTTTACTGATTGTGTATGCTCCAGTAATGAATTGATGAATAATGCTTGTGACAATTCCTGGGTTTTTATATTTGTTTTAAAAATTCATATTTCATAAAATTCATACTTGATCAAAGTGCTGTTTTTTAGGTGCTATGTTTTCACATGTCTAAAAACTTAATCATAAATATAATTGTTTGATATTCTTTAAAGAAAGATAAATGTAAAAGAGGGTATTTACAGTATTTTCACTTTGTATTCTAAAGTCTTAGGATTCTTGTTATTTCATATCTTCAAATTTGAACCAAGAGACAATATTCAATGTCTGAGATTATAAACTAAGAGCTTATAAAACTGTTTTTGTATATGAAGATGCTTAATAAAAAGTACCTTAACCAATAAAAGAATACTCCCAGTGAAAGATGACCAATGAGAAGAAAGTGCCAATTAGCCTTTGTCTCAGAAAAAGTACAAGGAATGTTTTCCTGAAACTTGAAATTTCAAGGAAGGAATTCACCTAACGTTGTGTCAAATTTTGTGAAGTGGAAGGCTTAAACACAAATCAGAGTCTTATTTTGTGTCAATCTGTGACATTTCTCCTATAACTTTTAATCCTTATCATCTTCTGACTATGACATGTAAGGGGACTGGTAAATAATGGTGCGGATCTTTGTTTTTCATTTTCTGAGGCTCGCGGAATCAGAAGTTAAACCTACCCATTTTGTGATCTAATCAATTTTCTTTGCTTTAACACCAAGACTAATGTGTCCCCTTCTTAGGCTCTTCCAGCTTATCTGAACTTAGAGTTTTAGTCTTTCATGTAAAGCCTTTCATGCTGGTTTCATATTGAAAATGGGTCCCAGCTGCTCTGGCTTTCTTAATCCCTCCTAGAGAGGCATGTGTGACAGCAGCTCCCCAGCGAGACTGCAGCTCCTGTGCTCTTTCCTGCGCAAGGAAAGTCCTAGGCCAGACATCGTTATGCCCACTTCCTCAGCTGGCCAATTAGACCAATGCATGTTTTATATCTTGATGAATAGACATAAGAACTATATATATATGTGTATATATATATATATATATATATATATAATAGTCTATATTATGATTAAGCAAGATGTTATTTAATTAGTAGTTTTGAAACTTCTATCAGGATCTAGCAGGTAAGAAGGAGTCAATACATATTGAATGAATAAGTGAGTGTGTGAAGAGATTAAAGTATTAAGTAGACAACACAGGAGATTTCCTGAATAAGTTTTTAATACTTCTCCATGTTTTACTTTAAAAATAAGGTTGAAAGTTAAATCTTTGCCTTACTTATTTGAAAAAATGTGATTGAATAACTACATACTTATAGCTTTGTTCTCTAACCTCTTATATTAAATGTGTTTAATAGTTTTGTACCTGTTTCTTGATATTTTTAAAATTGTAATCTTCATCTAATATTCCTAAGTCACTCAATTTCACATTTAGAAAATTTTAAGTTAATAATTACTAGTATGAAGTTTTTAACTGGTATACATATATCTATATACACCATTTCTTTTCTGAACAATGTTAAAGTTATGGACTCCATTCTTATGTACTATATCAATGATATATAACAACATGTACATTGTTTTTTGAGCAGATGCTTAATACACTGTTAGATTGAATAATCAATTCAGATTTTATTCTTGAAGTTTAAAGATAACATTAGACCTGGTCAAAACTGGTAAAATATATGATTATGAATGGAATTTATCAAAATGCAGAAAAATCAGCATCCTGAAGCCATCAACTGACTTCTGAAGCAAAGAAAAGCAGGCATTTTGCCAGTGCTAATTTGTCTTTCTCTATTGATTCAAGCGTTACTGGGCAGTCTACTGTCTCTTCTAAGAAGGGTATAAGTGGAGTGTAGAGCAGTGAAGCCTTATATAAGATACCATTATACTCATGAATTGCGTCACATAGGTACACTGCTTACACAGTGCATAACCTAAAGCATCTTTCAAAATACCTTTCTGAAAGGGACCTCTGTATATAAAGATGTTGGAGCTTTGTATACTTACTGCTCCACATGGTTACGTTTGAGGAATTTCTGGTGGATTCTACTACTTCAAATATATTCTTGTGTAGCTGAAAGAAAATTTACAAGTCAATTTAAAAACTCACTCGAATTTTCTATAGCATCTCAAATGAATGAGAGCTCATTTTCCCTGTTACTACATATTGTCTGCCTCTAATTGCAGATGCTCTTTATGTTATTGAGTATAAAAAAGTATATCTTATCTATCCAGTAAAAGGCATCCGGATACTTTATATTCAAGGGAGAAAGACACAAATGATGTGGTGATCTCATTTTTCATCCTTATTATAGCCTAGCCATAACACTCACAGCATTTCTGTGACAGTTTGAGTAACTGATTTACATTTCTCCCGTACTACATTTCTTGCCTCGATTGAGTGACATAAATGGTATTTGTCCAATTCATTGTTCTCAGGAGAGTCAGCTTCCTATTTCCTCAGCAGCTAGAAACTCCAAATCTTACTTTTTTACATTAATATAATTTACTAGGTGTCAATACAAAGCCTTTAAATGTAGTGGTCTGCTGAGGAGTATTTTGGACACAGTTTTTAGAGTTTATGAAATGGTAGCTCTGTATACCTATGAGCACGAGTTTACAACTGTAGCTGAATGTAGATGTTGATTAGGGCTTCATATGTAGCAAGCCATAAAGAAAAAGGGAACATAAGCTGACTCCTTGGTGTCTATATTCTCTGCACATTTTTAAAATGGATCAAATGAACAAGTCTGTTGGTTGGTACAACAGAATGAACAGAACAGCAGGATGGCTGAAAAAAATGCATGACTGCGTTTCGAAGGAGTTGAGACTAGGTTGTATCTTTCTTCAAAAAAATAGATCATTAAAGTTAGCTCACAATATCTACTTTCGGGTGTCCTTTATTATTTCCTAGTATCTTCAAATGTAAATAATTAAATTTTTATTTTAAGTAGGTCAGAAGGCAGGTGGAAACTTTAAAAAAGTTATTTCTCTTCTTTTTCATGAGTAACATGAAGAGAAGACTCTCTGATCCTCTTTTTGCTGGCTGAGGAAGCTTTCTTTGGCTCTTACCCAGTTTGTTGCTAACAGAAGATGCTTTGCTGCAAGTAGGGAAGAGTGTAACCTAAACTTAAAGAAATAAATAGGGAAAAAACAAGTTTTGTGTTTATCTCTAATCGAATAATAGAACAACTCTGACTATTCTGTTTTTACCAGGAAATATATTTAGGCTAAAACTCTGGACAGCTGATATTATGGCTAAACACTGAAGAGGGTGTGGGAAGGCAGGGAAGAACAATCTAAAAATTCAGTAACTTACTGTTACTGTCAAAGGCCTGGTTGGGGACTACTTGGTGTTAGAACCAGTTAGTTCAAACCAGGAATTGTGTAAAATATCAGTCCTGATCCCAGAAGGGTATAGCTCAGAGGTGAGTGAGGCTGGGGATTAGTGGGTAGGGCCTTTTTAGCTCCTGCTCTTTGATGACAGGGAGAAAAGTGGAACCAATGCTACTAGGCTTCAAATGAAGTCTTAAGTCCTGATTTGAATGTTTATTCTCCTAATTTTTTCAGTATTAGAAACAATTTAAATTGTGTTTGAAACATTAAACCACACAATATGTGCCTGTGAGTCTCCATTTGGGTTAAATCCTGTGACATAGTCCACAAAATTATTCTTTAACAACTACAAAAATAAAAGAATAGTTTTGAAATTAAAACATATTTTAAAATATAATTCAAGGAACATTTTCTGAGTATCTGGCATTTTATTGGATACTATGATGGATAGTTAATAAATATTTTCAGCTATATCTCTCAGAAAGAAGTTATACTTTAGTTGTGGAAAAGAAACCAAGAATGCATGAAACAACCAGAAGCTATAACTCACCATATGCTTCATGACATTGAGATGAGTAGTTATTTTGCCTATACTTTCGTGAAAGGCCAGGCTAATTCATCAAATTCTCAGTGATTTTATGTATGCCATTTTTAATAGTGTAAACTGTGACTGTCCAGTTCAATGCACTTTCCACATTATATGAACACATTCATTGCTGTGAATATAGATAGCAAAGAAAAGTCATTTTTATATGCTCCAAACCCATACATTGAGGGGTATAGACTCATATCCAGTATACTTAGCAAATGGGAATCCTTTGTGTGTTTCGTAAATCTGTTTCCATTTATATTATTTAGATTACTTTCTTACTAATGAGAAAAAATATTCCAGCTCAGGCTGAGTTGACCATTCTGATTGGTGTGTGAGTGATTGGTGTGAGAAATCCAAGGTCTTCAACAAAGTCCGGTTTCTTCTTACTATTTCTTACTATTTCTTACTATTTCATTCTTTCATCCTCATGGACTTTGCCCTCAGACTGGCATAAGATGTCTGCAGAAGTGCCTCTCACCCCATCCCTTGTTCAGAGGAAGAAAGGAACGAGTTCTGTGTCTCTGTCTCGCGAGTAAGGAACCCTCTGTGGAAACTCTGATATTTCTTACCTCATGTGTCACTGGTGAGGAGGAGTCACAAATCTATTCTTAGGCCACTCACTGGTGAATGGGTTGGGATTATCTTAATGGACCCAGGTCACTATTTCTCAACAGGGATGTGGAGGGCACTTCAGGTAAGACAATTCAAATCTTTATTTTGTGAGACTGTTTTGTGCATCTCAGTGTCTCTATCATTCTGGGCCCCTGCATGAAAAATACTAACACCTCTTAGTTACTAGGGGAACTTAAAAAAGAATCACCAGGTAAAAGGGAGCATGCTTTACCTTCAGTTAGTCATTCTGAGGAAATGAGTTTGGGGAATTAACCATAAAAATTATAACACTACCCCCTTCAACATTCCCCATTTTGGCATCTTATTTTTATTATTAATCCAGAAATTTAAATGCCATCCTTGTTATCTATGACATCTCGTCAGCTCATATGCTTTTTCCTCAAGTGTGGTATCTGGTAGTGACCAAATTTCTTAAAATATACCTTTGCCCTCTCCTCTCTTGACTACCCTGGTCATCACCAATAGGTCCAGCTACTATTATTTTTCACTTAGAAAATTGTTATAGCTTTATTTTTTTCCTTACTCATTTTTGGGTCTTATCCTCTTAATAGCAGCAGGTATTGTCTTATAGTCAAAGTATATATAACTCTATTTAGTGAATCCCACTGCACTCAGCAATTACTTTTACCGATTTTCCTTCTCACTTGAACACAATGAACACAAAGTCATGTCTTCATGATCATTTGGATTATTTTCTATAATTCTTCCTTAGGCATAACATATCCATTTCTTTTGTGATGTAACCTTCTAGTTCCTTCTGCTTACGTGGGAAGATTTCATTTCCCCACTGTGCTATTATTGCTCTTTAGACTGTGTGATGGGTAGTGTCTAGTCCCAGAATGAAAATACCTGGTACAAACCAGAACCCAACATAACTGAGACTCATGGTTAATTGTACCTTAGCTAAATCTCTAACAATTTGCAGACTCGTGAATAAGAAAAATAAAAATTAGCAGTTTTAAGTAACTTTTATTTTGATATGTTTCCTTTTGAAGAATTATTGCAGCAATAGTTAACTAACTGTAGCTGACAGATATTAGCAATAGTTGATTAATCTCATTCAGTGCTTCAGGATAGTACTGTGGCATACAACAAGTATTAAATTAATATTTATTGAATAGATAAAATTACATATTGTTAAATCAATTTTATGATAGGTGATTATATATGAACTTCCTTGAACTATATTTTCCTGCTTTTTTTTAATTAGCCCAGGACATATTTCTCTAAAAATGTTACCCCAATTTGCAACTTAATCTTTTTGGAAAATAGGATTCTAAACTCTTTTCAACTAAAGTTTACATTTTCAAGTTTATAAACTTTGTCTCCATTATATAAAGGGAATTATTTTATTAGGGCTACCTGGAAGTCTGTGGCTAGGTTTGTTATACATAAAACTCAAGTGTCTTGAGTTTCTACTGTTGAGCATGCAGGTTTCTTATCATCACCTGTGTACCTGAGTGTTGGTTTTGGCAGATACCATTGTCCTTTGGGTTTTAAGATGACAGCATAAAGACCAAATATAAAATTAATCCACATGTATATCAACAAAGGTGTTCTATATGCCAAGTGTATACCTTTGGCTTGTTCAATGCGGAGGTTCAATGAGGGGGGGACATGAAATGCTGACTCTGTCCTCGGAAAGCTTGCAAATATTTTGGAGACCAGGACCAATGAACAATGACAGACAGCTACTGGAAAGATAAAGCAATCCTTTTTTTCCACTTGGGTACAGCTTTTTAATTTGTGCAGTTCTCATCACACCAATGCTGATGACTTTGTTTAACTGGGCCCACTGTATTGATGGCTGTCTTATACACAGTATGGGAGGGATTTCCCTATTTAATGTTTATACTGATAGATGCAGATGGGGTTTCTTGCTTCAGTGAGGCTGCTGGGAATTTTGCTCGAATGGCTCTATTCAAGCATATTCATTTTCTAATTGAGGGATCAAGGGAAACTTAGCCCAAAGGAAAGAAGACAGAGGGAGCATGGTAGCTGCTATCAAGTTTTTAAAAGCCTAATGTGAAAGGATTGAGTTGAAATAGGGACACCAAACTGTGTGTAAGAGGTGATCAGTATTTTTCAGGATAATCTGATGAATATTATAACAGAAGCAAGGAGAGTGCACTGTCCAATGTCCAGCTGTAAGAGTATAACCATGGCTTTCTGTCCTCTCAGGCCTTGGTTTGGAACAGACCTATGTGCTGAATCTGGCTCCAAAGTCCTGGACTTTCTCACCCTCTGACAGGTAGAGCAGAAGCTCTGCTATACACCTGCCCTGTTCCTTCCCAGGTGCCCACGGGTATTGTTGGGTAAAGTGGAACACTCTTTAGCACCGAAACATGATGATGGGCTAGGCCAGAGGGGGAAAGAGTGAAGGAAAGAGTAGATTGATGGTGTAAGTCACATTTTTAAAAATAGTCTAGGGATGAGTCCTCTGAGCTGGTTTCAGGAGGACCACTGCTGCACGTGCTGCCACTTCAACAGGGTATTATCTTGTTTGCCAGTTCTTCTCATTGTCCGTGGCCTAGAACTGGTCTCAAGTTGTCTGGTGCTTCTCAGATACAAGGCACTAGACTCTCCTTCTTTCCATTTTCCTTCCCAGGGACCACCTTCCCACTTCTGATCCATACTTGCCATAAGCAATGCTCATCCTATTGCTGTTCTATGCCAATTAGCCTGTTCATCTACCAGAAAAAAATACAGACCTGAGAAGCCACATATAGGCTTATACAGCCCCCTTTTGGGAAGGAATATCTTACACATTTCTCATGGTTACAAGGGATTTATAAGACTTTATTACTAAGCAGAGAAAACAAAATACAAGTTAAGCCTTTATCTGGAGCTCCAGCTCTAGCGACTTGAGGAGTTCAAGTGCCTTGGGAGAAGAATTCATCCACTAAGAAGATAATTGAGTTATTGACATTTTCTTAAGGGCAGCAGGATATGGATAGGAGAATTACATGGTGGACTTAATAAGGCAGTAGACCTTAATAAGGTCTGTAATTTAATGAATTAGTGCATTCTGCCTCATGGATTGTCTGTGATTCAGCTTCTACAGCTTCATGGTTAACCCTCAAAGATAGAAACTCTTAGCCTCCCACCACCATAAGCCAAAATTACTAGTTATCCTGTTGTCATCTCAGTAGTCTGTGGAAAGCACAAAGTGTCACCATTTTTTTGGGCCAAAGGATTCTGCACAAGGAAAAATGTTGCCAGCACTTTGACAGAGGCTGGTGGCAGACCCTCAGGGCAGACACTAACTGTGCACGTGAGACAGTGACAATACAGTACTCATACCCACAGGGACTTACAAAGGTCGCCTTGGATTTGTTGGTTCCCAGCAGTAGCACTCTCTCTAGGATGGACCCCACAGGAGGCTGCTGCTTTAGGGCAGTAATAAGGAGCGTAACTACGTACAATCGATTGAAGTTTGAATGAAAGAAAATGTCATATTCTACATAATGAGGAGAACTGGTGCAAGAACTCTGTGTGATATCTCCCTGGATAGTCTCAGGACCATGTGGGAGGAATTTTGGATTTCCTGAAGGATGTTCCTAGAGTTGGAGAAATACTGATTTGGAGGCAAAATAGGGTGGCTTAGGAAAGATGGGCTGTAGGTTTATTATTCTTAGCCTAACAGCAAAATTAGTGTCTGTGGGTGCATCGGGAAGATATTGTGATGATTAGATGAAAAGAGGCTAACTCAAGCACAGTAACTTTCCTTTGTATTTGCATCTTAAAAATTTCAGATTAGTGAAAAATTTAAGAGAGCTGGAAAGTCATAAGCTTTCATTCTTGATACATGCATCTGTATTCTAATGTATAGCTCTAGCTAATTACAGAAAATTGGAACTTACAGATACTCAAGATTCAGAAGCAAAAGTATAACTCCTTTCATATCACAGAAGTGGCTCCAGGAAAAGATACTTCACTACTATTAGGAATATACCAGTAGGAAGTACAAAAATGGGTTCTTGAATTGAAACACTAAATAAGATGATCTCTGAGGGATTTTTTTAAAATTCCAGATTTCCTGGGTGATGTTTAGTCTGGATAAAGGAAATGCTACTTTTTAAGACAATCAGTATGTTTTTCAAGGGGTATCTTTAATAAATTAGCAATGGGTGATTTGATGAACAGTTTTGCTGTATGAAAAGACCCCTGTGAAGATTAATTTACCACAGAGACATAGACAAATGTTGCCTAAGAAAATAGACTACAAATCATACTATTTAGGATTTTCATAATCAGCAAGAATTTCGTTCTCTATAAAAGTGACTTGTCAAATTTTGAAAGGAATTTTAGGTTAACTTTCATAATAAAATATGTAACCTTCCTTCTCCTTTCCTTCCACCTCCTCCTCCTTCCTCTTCTTTGTCTTTTTCAGATGGGGTTTTACTGTGCAGTTCAATCTGGCCTTGAGCCCACTTTGTAGCCCAGGCTGACCTTGAACTCACAACCTGCCTCAGCCTCCCAAGTGCTGAGATTACAGCATGAACAACCACGCCTGGTCAAAATCTTTTTCTTCTGAAAGATAATAATATGGAAACATTTTCCTGACATCTTATATCTGTAACCATCGTCTATAACATGTTAATTATCTATTTGCTGTTTCAGAAAGCACCCCAGAATATATTCACATAAAACAATAGCCACTTATTCCACTTATGACTGAAGCATCCTGCACATCTATGGGCAGCTCAGCTGTCCTGCACTGAGTGGGCTCATGGGCCTGTGGCCACTGACACCATTGACTGGGGACTGGCTGGTCCATAACAGCATTTACTGGAACAGCTCTGCCTATTCCACGAGCTCTCATGGTTTCCACGAGGGAAAGCTGATGTGTGCTGGCTCTACTGAAGGCTAGGACGGAATTGTCACATCATTACTTTGGGCACATTTTATTGGTCAGAGCAAGTCACAGGCTTAGCTCAAATTCTAGAGGTTAAGAAAGGTACTTCAAGACAGGAGAGCTGCAAATTCAAATTGGGAAGAAGCACAGACACGTGATGCTGTTTGCTGCAGCATGTTACAGACCAGCTCTCTCATAGTCTGCTTTATGATCCTAAATAGCCCAGGGAGGTAAGGAACAGAGTCACAGTATTATCATTCCATTTTTACAGAGGAGCAGACCAAAGCCAAGCTGGAGAGATTTTTGGTGGATCACACATTCTGAAATTGGCATGAGCTCCAATATATTTTGAAAAGCACATATGGGAGGAGAGATGCTATGATCATCAAAGAGAGGCAAAAGAATGGCTCTCAATGCTTTGCCCCCTGCAGACGCCATGAGCCTTAGTTAAATGACTTTCAGGAGTATGGCCAATTGCACACTGAATCTGTGTCTAAATTCTGTCTAACTTTCAATGTGAACATAGGGCATAAATCCATATAAAAGAGCTTCTTGAAATCCAGCTGGTAAGGGGACATTGCGGTTTCTCTCGAGATCCTTTGACCAAGACTTTATTTCTGTGATGTTTTTCTTTACATTCTACTCTCTTGAGCTGTGTGAAGCAAATACTTGAGAAAAAACTCACTAATTAGATTGTTTACAAATTGTGTCATTTTGTTAATGGTTGCTTAGTGAAGTTATTATAGTGAAGGCAAAAATGAAGAAAATCTTGGTGGGAGTGTGGACTGGTGCAACACTGTGGAGGTCACTCTGGAGATTCCTCAAAAAGCTGGGTTTGGAAGTCCCACTTGAGGGGAGATTGAACAAGATGGTGGACTGGTAGGTAGCAGGAGAGAGACCCTCTCTGAGAGAGACAGCTTAAATGCCAGAATAAAACACCCTGGAGAGACCCAAACAGATAGAGATGGACTCTCACAACCCAGGGAAAAACTAAACCGCAAAAAAACACTCGAATATGAGGTCCTGGGACTACCATCAGAGAAGCTAAGGTCAGTGAGCACAGCGCCCTCCTCAAGCCGCCTGAATTCCTGCCCGACCTGAACAAGCGATCCGCACCGTAGTGACTGGCTTGAGCCGCCGGAGCGAGGAGCTTAACAGCCCTCCATCCAGCTCTCCCAGACTGGCCCTGCGCTCGACCCACCCGGAGGCACCGTGAATTCCCACCACAGCCGCGCTGAAGTCAGAGGTCGGGGAGTCCTGCAGTTCTCTGGACAGGCATTGGCACGTGGTGAGTGGTGGGAATGGGACCCTCCCACAGGAAAGGGGTAACCGACTGGACGACATGTTGGATTTGGGCAGGACAGCCCTAATCCATAAGGAAGTGGCTTCAGTTGGTAGCTCCCCTCGCCGAGCAGATTGGTGGGATGTGCTTGGATTAGGCCACGCCCCTGGCGGGGAGACAGTGAGTTGCTACAATAATACTTCCCTGAGATCAGTGCACACTGACACAGTGAAGGTCTGCAGGGGTTGACTGGCCCGGAGGGGAGGAACTAGCGCACACTGCCCGTGGGTGAACTCTAATCTCTGATAACCTATTGAAGAGGGCTAAAGCTCCTAGCCTGCGCCCTCTAGAGGAGACTTAACCAACAAGAAAAGAGTCTGGGCATTACACTGTACACTTGTATGGAAGGAACCAAAAACATGATGAAAGGGAGAAATAAGAAACAAATCCCAGCCCCCATCCTTGAGTACATTGATCCAGGAGAGGTAAATACAAAAGAGATTGAGGGCAGCAATAATGCAACATCAAACACAGCGTTAGCGGACATAAAGAGATATCTTCAGGACCTTGTAAGTGGGACCAAAACTGAAATATTAATTCAAATTAAACAAGAGATAAGTAGATTAATAAAAGAAGGGCTGGGCACCTCTCAAGAAAGCACAGACAGAAGAATGGAGGAACAAAAGTGGAGAGAAAAATTTAATGAAGAATTCAGGAAAAACCTAGAATTCATGAAACAGATTCAAAGAGATTATCAGGAAACTAAAGACTCCATAGCAAGCTGGCAAAACTGCTTAAAAGAAACCAAAGATAGACTATCAAAAATTGAACACAGGCTTGCAATGTGGGGTCATGAAAGGGAAATTCTTTTAAAAAAAACAAGGGAGCAGGCAATAAAGATACAAAGACTGGACGATGACAAGAGGATCTATAACTTAAGAATAAAGTATGTGAATGAAGAAGCAGGAATCAAACCAGAGAAATTACAGAGGCTATTCACAGCAATTATTAAAGAAAATTTCCCAAGCATAGGAAGTCCCACTTGACTCAACTTTTCCACTTGTAGGCATATTCCCAGAAGAACTGAAAACATCATACCACAGTGATATATGTGCACCCATGTTTATAGCATATTTATAATAGGCAGATCTTGGAAACAACCTAAGTGCCCACCAACTGAGGAATGGATAGAAAAGTTGTGGTATTTTTATACAATGGAGTACTACTCAGCTATAAAGAATGATCACATTGAGATATTTATAAATAAATGGATGCAACTTGAGACCATACTCATAAGCGAAATAAACCAAACTCTCATGTATAAATACCGTATAGTCTCTCTAGTGTGAGAAATGGTAAGAGTACATAAGATTTATGGTAATCATGATTCTGCATTACATTGTTTTGAAGCTTCATAATGTTTTTTATCATAATGTTTTCATTCATCAGTTGGAATGGTTTTATTTTGTTTTTTTTTATTTTATTATGTGTGATGGTATGAACAGCTATTTTTAAGAAAACAAGACATTATGGCAGCCATTGCTGACTTAATATCATCTTGCTTTGAAGTCCTACCATGCTTTTGTTCTTCTATTACTATTGGTTCTATAATGTTGTGTCTTATTGGATTTTAATGTGTGTGATAGTATAAACAAATTTTTTTATGGAAAATGAGATATTATAGTAGCCATTGTTCATTTTCTATTATTTGGTTCAGAATTCCTTGTAATAATTTCATTCTCTTGAATGTTTTTATACTACTTTGTTGTGTTTGATATTATCATGTGTGAATGTTATGCTCAACTGTTTCAAAGAAAAGAGACATTATGGTAGCTACTGTTAATATCCGGTTGTCTTGTTGTGAAGTGCTGTGTTGCTTACATTGTTCGTTCTAATCTGCTTTGTTCTGCCCTCTTTTGTTTTATTCTCTTTAAAATAAAATTTAAAAAAAAAGAAAGAAAATCTCTACATCTTTTATTGCTCTTAGAATCAGTTGCATTCCATCCATAAATGCTCATCCTTTGGGGTTTGCTTTTATATTTAAACATTTTATCCTTTGGACAATCCTCATGGCCAAAATTTTGTGCTGCATATTTGATGAAACTACATTTCCAAAGATCTAAAACCTGATATCTTGCATCTAGTCTTTTTATGCCTCCTTAGCTATCAAGGAGATGGAAATGTCACAAACTGACCCAAGTTTTCGGACTCAGAAACTGAAGTTATACCTTTAGAAATTCATTCCCTTTTGAGTAATTAAAATAATTTAATTTAATGTGAAATCTGAACACATATTGTGATACACATGAAAAATTTTCAGTTGAAAAGTAAAAGCCTCAGGAAAAGCTAATCTCTTAAAACATGTTCAATTCATCTATTTTCTCATTACCACAATATTTGAAACATGTTATTGAGATATGACATTTAATTTTGACCATGTCTTTTGGAAGGGTATATTACCTTAATTTTTTGAAAGGACAAGTTTGAGTTGGAAGAAATACATACATATTAGGATAAGCTAGGAAATGATAGGCCCTGTATCTTTTTCCTCTGTACCATAATTCATAATGACAGAAGGCCAGTTCCCCTTAAAATGAGATACAGTTTAGGTTTTTGAGGAAGTAGAGACATAAAAGAAAAAGATATTGAAACCGGGATTGATACTAGCATTTATGATTATATATATAGAGCTTAATTTAATGTCATAAATGTTTCCTATGACAACTTTCTCTTACTTCACTCTTGGTCTCTTTCTACTCTCTCTTCTCTCTATCTATTGTTTTCACAAGCTCGAAGTAGATTTTCCCAGAAGAGTATTTGAGTGAATGACATATTTTCTGAATCCTTCTATATCCAAGCTTGTCTTCTTATTTTTTGTGTTCACATAATAATGACACCTTTGTCAGGTATTAAATGCTGACACCATAACTTTTAATTTATAACAGGTGCTATCATATAGTGTTCTATGTTTAGATTGCATCAAAAGAAAACTGTACATGACTTGATTTTATTCCAATTTGGGCCACCAGACTTTTATTTTGTAGTTAGAAAGCTACACTAAGTAGGATTCTTTTAAGTCCATATGGAACATGAAGAACATTATGAATTTTAAAACTCATTTTTTCTTCCATTTTTAACTCAATTTTATTTTTATTGACATATAATAATATACAATGAAATTAAAAAATTTTTTCATGAGTATCATTTTTGTTTGTTTTTTCACAGTTTGGGTTTCTTGGGAACCTAATTACTACAAACCTTCTTAAAGGTTTAGATGTATTTTAGTTTTTCTTGGGAAAATATCTGGCCAATGGAGTAGATGTGTTTTTAGCAATGTAAGGCGCTGTCAAAGTATTTTCCAAAACAATTATACTATTTTACATCCCTGCCAAGAGCATGGGGGCTCCAGTTGCTCTATATCATCAATGACATTTGGTGTTACTATTGATTTTTATTTTAGAGGTTCTAGTGTGTAGTATATACCTATTTGGTTTTATTTTTCACTTTCCTAATTTCTAATAGTATTTTAAAAATTCTATTTTCTGTCATTTGTGTATTTTATTTGTGAGATGTCTAAATATTTTGGCCATTTTATCGGATTGTTTGCTTTTTTTTTTACTAAATTGTAAGAGTTCTTTATATATTGCGAGCATATATACTTTATTACATATAAGTATTGTGAATGTTTTCTCCCATTTTGTGGCTTGCTGTTTATTTATGTAAAGAGATCATTTGGTGAGTAGTAGTTTTACGTTTTAATAAAGGCTATTTTCCCAACTTTTTTCCCTTGCTAGTGCTTTCCATGAAGTATTTTCTGATCTTGATCTTCTAAAATGTTCTATAATGTTTTCTTGAGAAACTTATAAATTTGAGCCTGTAATCTATTCTCAGTTTTTTTTTTGGTATGGAATTCCATAATGATAGGACTCACTTTTTCTTAAATACCCAGTTATTTAGGCTGTATTTTTAGAGAGACTTTTCTTTACCTTCTTGCATTAATTTTGTGTCTGTGTCAAAAATCTATTGAGAACACCAACTACTAGATCGTGAGGGAGCTAAAAAGCTTCTGCACAGCAAAGGAAACATCAATAGAGACAACCAAAAGAATGAGAGACAACCAAATGAAACAGAGAAAATATTTGTGAACCACACATCTGAAAAATGATTAATATCCAAAAATATACAAGGTGCTCAACTCAATAGCAAGAAAGAAATCCAATTAAAAATGAGCAAAGGACTTGACACTCGTCAACAGAAGACATGGAAATGGCCAACATGTAAGTAAAAAAAATTCTTAACTTTCTTAATAATCAGGGAAATCAAAATTAAAATCACAATGATATACTGTATTTTTTCAGACTTGTTAGGATGACTATCATCAAAAATAGAAGAGATAACAAGTATTGGGAAAGGTGTGGAAAAAAGGGAACTTTGTACTCTGAGATGTCAGTGAAAATTGTTGTATCCATTATGGAAATCAGTACCTCAGAAAATTTATAAATAGAATTACAATATGATCCAGCAATTCCACTCTGGGCATTTATCCAAAAGAATTTCCGTGTGTTGAAGAGATACTTACTCCCATGTTAATTACAGAATTATTTGTAACAGCCAAAATGGAACCAACCAAACTGTTGATCAATAGATAAATGGAAAAAATATTATATATATATATATATATAGTATATAATGTAATACATGCACACACATGCATTATAGATAAACATACAGTGGAATATAGTTCAGCCTTAAAAGTGATTGAAGTCCTGTTATTTGGAACTACACGGATGAACCTAGAGGACATTTTGCTAAGTGTAATGAGTCAGGCACAGAAATACAAACACTGCATGATCTGAGTTAGATATGAAATTTTGAAAATTGCAACTCAAAAGCAGAGAGAATGATGTTTATCAGAGGCTGATGGGAAAGGAGAGTAGGAAATTTTTGGTTAAAGAACACAAAATTTTAGTTAGGAAGAAATTTAAGAGATTCATTGTATAACATGGTGATTATAGTTTATAAAAAAAGAATCATATAGTAGAAAATTGCTAAGAGACTAGATTGTAAGTGTTCTCACTACAAAAATACAGTAATGATAAATCTGTAAATTATACATATATCAAAATATATTATACATCATAAATATATACAATTTTTATTTATCAATTTTATAAAAGACCTTAAGGGTGAATTTATCTAGATAAGTCATTCTGTCCTCATACATCCAATATCATACTGTCTCAGATACTGTAGCTTTGTAGAAAAATTTTGTAATCGGATTACATTAATACTCTAAATTTGTTCTTTTTTCAACATTGTTATATAAACATTAGAAATATCTTGTCTTTTGTCACAAAAAGTCAGGCCTTCTCTAGGTTGGAAAAATGTTTCCTCCATTATTAATTTGACTGATTCCCTCCCCTGCTGAGATTTCTGTTAGTCAAAAGATAAAGTACCCAGCTCTCTTTATTTATTTCCTATTTTTAATGAAGTTTTCAGTGATTTTATGAGAATTCTGTGTAACTTTCTCAAATTTATCTTGTAGCTTACCAATTTGATTTTCTGTGTTTTTAACTGTCTTGGTATGGCTTTACTTTCCATGATTTCTTTCATTTCTAACAAATTTTTAATATTAATTCATCTCTTTTAATACACTAATTAGTGATCCTTTAACTCTTACTGATGCATGGGTTAAATATTTCTTAGTTTGTTTGGTTCTGGTGACAAATCAGTATCCAAGGCAGCAAATTCTTCCTCAAAAGGAGAAAGATAGCAGAGCTCTTGTTTTCTCTTTTTGGTCTAGCACAGTACACAGCACATGATAAGTGCTCAAAAAATACCTGTTGAATCAATGCTTAAGCATAATTTTTTTGAGTACTTCTCTTCATTTTATATTTCCAAAATTTTAAGGCCTCGTGATTTTAAGTTTTCTTTTACTTCCAGAAGGTTGCCTGTGCTTGCCAATCTTTGTAGGAGTTGAGTGGGTTCTGTTATAAATTGGTATGTTTCCTGTTCTCCCCAAATGTTTCACAGTGGTCATTTAAGTAGAATAGGATCAAATGAGTAAATCAACAAAAGATTCAGAGTACATTCTCACTGTGAGAAGATCCAGGAGGGAGCTGCTGCTGCAGGTCGCCATGGCAGAGAGGCAGGACTCTGCACTGCAACTGGACGGTTTCCATATTCCTTGCCTCCTTTGATTTTGCATATGCTAGAAGAAAACGAGAGAGCTTACAGTGTTGGATATCGGGTCCTGTTCTATCTCTCTGGAACAAGAAAGAAGATATCTGACCTGTTCATTCTCCTGTCCTTGCCTCTGGATGCCTCCTCTGGTTAATTTGTAAGGGATAATATATCCTCTTACTTACTGCCTAGGACTTGACTTTTCATAAGAGCTATTCATCCTGTTCTGCTTATTTCTCGTATGGAGAGACGGAGCTGTATTCTTGTTTCAGAACTAGGTTTACATTTCTACTTTGAAGATTCTGTGGTCACTTCAGCAGGATTTTAGGAAGAAAATTTAGGAAGGAAAGCTACTAACATGCTCATGGAAGACATTTCTCCCCAAAGTCACATGGATTCTAAATCCAGCATAGGATATTATATAATAGCTTGAAATGAAGACTCAATTCTCAACTTTCTTTTGGCCCCAGTTATACCAGAATGATACAGAGGAGTTTTCCTTTGGCCCAGATAAAATAGTATCATTTTCTTAATGAATGGGCCCATGTTTTTAACAAAGTGCAGTCTTGAGTTTATAGGTGGAAATGTCCCCTATCACTTTACCACTTTTTTTTCTAAACTATATTTTATTCTGAAAACAAGAATAGGTGAGTTAGTGTCTTTTACCATAGAAATTTAAATTTAGTGACCCGTGTTTGAAATACTGAGAGAAGAAATCACTTCTTTGGCTAAGTTTCTTTAGTTGAAGAAGATTGAATGTCAGTGTGCTGGATTTCTAGCTGTTTTTCTGATATTTTGGTCTCAGTACATCTGTGCCTGAGGCAATAGGAGCAGTAGCAGCAAAACAAAACTACTATAGTTTGCACAGAAGGAAACTATCCTGTAGAACCAGTTGCCATGTACATTTTTCTAACTAGAAAAGGGTTGGTTTTTATGCAGCTGTAGCATTGCTCTGCCTCACTACAGATATTCCCAGGAGGTGGTTAACTTTATCATCAGTTCCCAACACCAATACATTTAAGCAATTAGGATTTAAGCTTGGCAGTTTAATAATTTGACAGGTAAAGAAGAATGTACATTGCAGGGGGACCAATACATCTATTTTATGTGGCAAATGGATAGTGCTAGTCACCATAATTTGCATACCTGCTGTTTTTTGTGAAAAGTCTTTGTCACATTGATGGGAGACACAAGCTGTTCACCTAACATCAAAGATACTGCTACTGTTTTTACTCTGATATCTAGTGGAAAACTATGTGTTTTGTATGTACAAAATTTCATGCAGATAAAAAGAAAGAGCAATCAATAAATATTTATTAAAATCTTTAGTTTATATTTAGTTCCTTGGTGGACTCAGCAGATGACATAAAAATGCACGTAATATAGTGTCTACAAGAAAGTTAAGCAAGTAATTTAATCTGAGTAGCTTACTCTGCTATGACTCATTTGACAAGTTCGGTTCAGTTCTTAGTTGGAATTCTTTTTACCTGGGACTCCAAAAAAGCCTCTAATCTTTGATTTTGCTCAGAATTTTTTTAAAATAGGAAAACCTGAATATTTGAGTTTAACAAAGAAATAGGCCTGATTTTAATCATGAGTTAGACATTAATGTCTGACTAGTGAGTTTATCGTGATACTTGATGAGTAGTCCTTAAAGTTAAGTGGATTCTGTTTAACTAATGGAACAAGAGGATAATAATTGCACTGTGATAATTGGTTTATAGAGATCTACAAATATTTCTCTGCGTGTATCACCTAAAAGAGTTAATCTGAAAAAACATAACTGACATAAGGAGAGTTGAGCTGTATGTTGAAAGTTGGGAAGTCTTGCTAAGGAGTTCCACACTTACCACCCACTTACAGATCTTAGACAGTTGAGTCTAGTTTTTTCTTTCTCAGGAGCAATCATCTAAGTCCTCGCAGAGCCCTCTAAACCCTGGCAGCTGTGCCCAGCAGGCTCCGCCACTTGAAAGCCAGACTTCCTCATCTGTTCACTTTTTATTTTTGTACAATCTGTTTTACCCACACCACTTTGCCAATTGGCTTTTGTTAAGACCACCAGGGACCCCAAGACTTCAAAAGACAGTATTCAGTCCCACCTACTCAAACTCGTATTAGCTTTTCATATCTTTTATCATCTCCTTCTTCTTGATAAATACGCTTTTTGCCTTGTCTTCCACAACACTAGAATTTGCTAGTTGCTTGTCATTTTGTACTACTTCTCATTTGCTTTCACAGATTTCACCTTCTTTGCTTTTTAAGTGCAGAAGTTCCTGATGGGAGCATCCTAGGAGCCTCTTTTCCTGTCTCCCTGGGCAGTTTTATTCTACTACAACATGTGTATGTAAAACACTTCCTTACTTTTTTTTTGAGAACCTCACATAAATATCCAAGTACTCACTTGATATCTGTTTGGATTTTCCATAGGCATCTCAAACTGGTCAAAACTGAAGTCTTGTTCACCTTTTTGAAATTGGTTCTTCCTTGAGGATTTTTACTTAAATAAATGTACCATAATCTCAGTTCTCAAATATACATCCACTGTAATTTACACAGTAAAATGATACATGTCAGTGTTTGTAGTCACACTAGACTATACACATGTAGAGTTCAGGAACTGTCTTATTTGCTGCTCTATCATTATTGTCTACCTTAATACCTGACATATAGAAAATAGCCTGTAAATAGCTGATCAAACAAACTGAATAGGCTGTCTTGATATTGCATAGACAGGATTTCATTCCTCTCCTTGGCTCAGAGTTCAGTGGCTATTTAGTGCTAATGGAATTTATAGCCATTATGGAATGTATGAGGTAGGAGAAACCCCGGCATCCAAGATTATAAGTTCTTTGTGAAACGTTATCCATTTGGCTGTGGTTTGCTTAGTAGTGTTCAAAGGTCTGTGATTAATCTCCTTGCTCATCTCTGAGGCTGCCTTAGGGTAATGTTACAAAGACTTTAAAGCAATCATCACAGACAGCTGAGCTCTTAGCTGGGCATCTTCATGATATTAAGAGATACTTATTCTGATAAGTATCAGAACAGAGGGAAGAAATGATTAGATCTTTTGGCTTTCTAATACATATAAAAAGAAATTAAGGTTTCACGAATATGACTCTATGATATGTCACACATGTTTGGGTGGGTTATGTTTTTTTAACAATTTAAATTGTATTTAAATTTTTAAGTATTCTGAATGGATACAAAAAATTTCCGGTGATGGTAATTTCATTGCTTGTAATTACTGATGACTCAATCTTTCATCCTGGAAATAAACACCCATATGTTTGTAACAATGTAGAAATAGGGTTTCTTCCATTCTCTAGCTATAGAACATGAGCCACAGATGGGAAAAGATTCGAAGATTTTTTTTTTTATACCAAAGAAAGAAGAGATTTAGGTTCAGACCACACCCATTATGAAAAACTCAACTCAAGGCTTTAACATAGAATATTTTATTGCAGTTAGTGGGTTTAATTCTGCTGTGAATGTGACTGCAGTCCCACAGCATCAGTGCTGTAATTTTTTTTTGCATACCAAAATGTTTAGCAAAGCTACTTGTTTCTTTACGCTTTTATCTTATGCACATGGGGATGGTCATCTGTGAGCTGAAAAAAGAAAGATTTTTATAACTGAATTGGATTCGACTTTGTTGACTTTATTTATGATATAGAGATTATGTTTAATTGGAAAAAGAGAGAGTTACTTTTGGAACATTTGTTCAATGTGATAAATAAAAAATAACCTCAACTGCAGTTTTGTCAACAACAAAAGTATCACAAACCACAACACAGCTGTTTTCTTTTATTTCTTCTTCTATTTAGGCATGAACCTCAGAATGAAAACCAGCACGACGATGTTATTTAAGTACTACTGAAAGGCCTCATACCACTTTTTACACAACATGTAAATCTAAAGCCTGACCTTTCCGCACTCAGCAGACTGTGCTCTGTCTCATCCTGGAACACGGGGCTTCTGTTTCTGCCAGTGTGGGCCAAGTGGTCGAGCAATGACCCTGGCGGTCCTTCTCACTTCTGTTATTGCTGAGTTTTATATTTGGTAGACAACAGTACTGAACTTCAAAGAGGTCAAAATGGGAGGCAAATGAAACAATGCTTTCACATGAGAAAGCTTCAACAGAACCTAGGTCGAGGGTGACCGACAATCAGTTGTACAATGTAGTTGAAAATGTCTATATGTCTACATTAATTAGGATGCACATTTTGCTCTGCAATGAAGTTCAAAGTGAAAATGACTTTAAGAAAGACAGACACTTGTTTACTTTACAATTAATAGCTCAAGGAGAAGCATACCCGGACTGAGAGCAACTCTTCCTCCAGGACCCACATTCTTTCTGCATTGTTGCTCTGACATTTCCATTCTCATTTTCTGGGAGTTCCTGCAACTCTCATCAGCCAACAGGAAGGAAAGAAGATGGAGAGGATGTTTCTTTCCATTATCTCATGACACAGAAGTTGTTGTGCCCATTATATTCACTTGCTTTTATAAATTAAAACTTAGTGATAAAAATCAACCTATTTGCAAAGAAATTAGGGCAAAACTTGAAACTTTATGCTAAACTCAAAATTTTAGGTTGGGAAACCAGCTTTGCTGAGCTTAATGCATGGTCTGCACCATGGCTACAGGGGGCTGGAAGCACACGTATCTTGCCTTCTTGGCACTGGCATGGGAGATTACAACTGTCTCTCTTAATGTCTAATCCACACAATTGCAGACCCAAAGCATGGAAAGGGGCTCATTTGCTGAGCAGCCATTTTAAAAAGTGCCAAAACTGCCAAAAAGAAATCTTCAAGTACATGGTTTTAGAAGAAGAAAAACTTGGGGTCCTAATAACTGCTGTACAAAATGGGAATATTAATAATGCCTGCTTCCTAGGCCTTATGAACAACTGTGTAAAAACAGACAATAAATTGAGGAAAAGGGGTAAGATATGTACAGAAACTATTAAGCATAATTTAAAATTTTTAAATACTTTCTTCCTATGTAATTCACATTTTAGTCATTATTTCAATTCAGGCAATGAAAAATACATGTTGACATTCTAATAGTAGTTTAGAATCCTATAATATGCAGTTGAAAGCAGGACCACTTTGTCTTTCACCCTAAGCTTACTCAGGCATTTATACTGGGTGAAAAGATTGTAGCCTACTTTTATACTGTGAATTAAAGACAGCAAACTTTTTCCTGACTCTAGGAATACAAAAACTAACATCTCAAATACATACCCCTAAAATAGTTCTCCCAAGATATCATTAATAGCTTTTTTTTCTCAGAAGTGGATTATTCTGACAGTACATTTGCCCTAATAATAGCTCTGATAACAGGCATTTAAAACTGTATTGTCTCCACCGACTACTTCAAATTTTCATTTCTGAAACATGTCTTGAACAGCATTAGGAAAAATGACAAGGGAAGACTTAAGTCCCTCTGTAGACTGCCAAAGATACAGGTTCCATGGGATTTGACACCTGGGAAATTCGTTAAGACCATATGGACTGTCAAAAGTTCAGTGTTCTAGAGAAGAAAATTCCCAGCAGTGACAACTTTGAATTAAAAAAAAAATTGCTGTAAACAGTGGCTTTAGGGGATTACAGTGTGATCATTCAAAAAGCCACAGGTCCTGCTTTTTGCAGAGAAATCAGAAATTAAATTATAAACTCAGTTGTGAAATAGGCAATTGGACCAAGAGATGGATCTGAAAAGAATTCTTTGGACAAATGAGATCAACATCCTTTTCCTGCACTTTAGTTCTTAGGGATTTTATATTTATACATATGTTGTGTCCCAACATAAAAGGGATGAAGTCAGTGTAGGAAAATAAAAATTAAGAAATTATTTGTTTTGTTTTGTTTCCTGACTGTTCAAAATGAGAATCACTGTTTGTTAAAACTTCTTTATTAGTAAAATTAACACAAATTATGAATTACTAATTTTGAAATTCAGCTTGTAAAACTAATATTTTTACACAACTGTTTGAATTATTATTTCTGAGCTTTACATGAACAAATGTGTAAGCTCACGAGTATTGCTTTTGTATACATCGAAAGTAAAATTAATTTTATTCACTTTCTTTAGATTACGTGAAACTTGCAAATTAACATGAGAGTTTTACCTACTTTCCTATCTGCATATCTATCTCATTTCCAAAGCTCTGCATTCTGTTATCAAAAATTGGAAAATAATTGCACTTTTGTTAAAATTTCTGATACTGCAAATATAATTCCCTATTTTGGTCAGCTGAAGCTAAGATAGATATTAGACTTTTTCTCTCATCAAAAAGTAAACTGAGGCAAAGTCATTAGAAATTTGTAAATGGAAAAAGACGTAACAGTTATAAAAATGAAGAGAGGCAAGACACATTCTTTGTTAAAAGAAGGCTTAAGAAAAAAATGTGGTTTATAATTATTCGTTAAGTCTAATTTTGTAGTTAAAAAAGAAGCAATAGTGTGTGGTGGTGCTGGTAATGGTGGTCAAGGGTGTGTGTGTGTGTGTGTGTGTGTGAAAAGAACTAGGTTATTTAGTGACATGACTGACATTTCATTTTTCTTCTTATTTTAACCACACAGAGTAATGCATAATGAAATGAACAGCCACTTTGAAGAAGAAGAGACCCTAAGGTACCCAGCGCTGATTATGTAGCATCATGCTGTGAAATCCAGCAATACTATTATTCTTTGTTCAGAGTGATTTTAGTCTATTTTGTATTGTTTAATTTCAACATACATGACGGTATGGACAGCTATTTTGAAGAGAATGGGAGACATTATGGCATCCATTGTTGATTTCCCTATTGTCTGTTGTTGTTGTTTTTTTAAATCAGTACCAGGGATCAAACTCATGATGGTGTGCTTGCAAGACAGGTGCTTATGCTGCTGAGCTAAATCCCAAGGCCCTGTTGTCTAGTTTTGAAGGCTTAAAATGCCTGCATCATTCTGTTCTGATCAGTTTAATACTATTTTGTTTTTCACGAATTCATTGTGTGTGACGATATGGACAACTATTTAGAAGAAAACAGGAGACAATATGATAGCCAGTGAGGATCTCCTGTTGTCTTGCTTTGAAATCTGTGTCACTTACATTGTTTTCTTCTGATCTGCTTTGTTCTGTTCTGTTAAGTTTTACACTCTTTAAAATAAAATTTAAGAAAACTATATAAATAAATTGTTCCACAGTGTTTCTAATGTTTAGAGAACATTAATAGCAGCAGCAGGGAGCTTTCTTATTTGGCATTCTTCATATATATATATATATATTTGGTGTGTATATATATATATATAATAAATGATTTTTTATGAACCCCAATGTCTATGTTTGATTTTTAAATTTATAAATTGGGGTAGAATATGCCATATTGGCACCTCAAAATTATTTAAAGAGAATCAGTTAATGTAATGACATTTCTATACTTTGGAAGGCTGGGGATTTATAAAGAAAGATTCAAAGTTTGTACAGAATAGACATGGCAGGTGTTAAAGAGTAAGTTTGAATTCACATAGCCTGTTTCAAGCAACACCTTACTACCAGCTGTTATAATTATAAACTTTCATTGACGACAGGTGTTCTAAAACAAAGTCTATCTTGACATATTATGAAGTTGTAAATGCAAACTTACAGTTCCATTTAAGCTTAGATGTTCAAGTGTATCTATGCAGAGCAGTTATAGCTCCTCAGTTCCTGGATTTAGAATTCTAGCATCTTATAATCTGATTTCCAAGCTTTCTTATCCAGCCCTGACACTGATCTTAATAAAGTTTCCCTGATTTTTCTCCATTATACAAAGATTAATTCTTTATGAGTTATGTTCCACTCTGAACTAGAGAAATCAAAGTCCCAGGCTGGCATTCTGTAAAATGTGTATTTATGGTTTTTTTTTATGTCAAGGTGAAAAATCATTATTATCACTTAGGGATATTATTGTTAAAGTCTGATAGACTCCTACAGAGAGGTTTTATCATAACACAAAGTCTGTGAACTTACTCCTTGAAAAAACTGATATTTTAAAAATGTGACTTGAGACAGATGCAGCTGTCTGGTAAGGTATTTTACAGCGACACTCAGTTTAGGCAGGGAGTGTGGATGCTAATGATTAACCAGAAAAATCACATACAGTAGCTGTTGAATTCCTTATTGCTCTCCACTCTTTAATGGGAGGACTACACAGTGAGCATATTGCAGAACTCCTGTCAGTTTGAGAATTAGAGCCATAACTCATGGCCCACAGAGAAGGTAGGTTAAGCAGTAAAATGTGGTATTGATTACTTGCAGAATAGGTGCTCACTAACGTAAATATTCACTATAGATCCAAATATTTGAGGGAAAGCTTTTATGCTTGAAGTAAACATTGAATAGAAGCTGGAAGAAAGGACAGATTTGGTAAAGGTAGAAAGGAGAATCAAGAAAATTTTGCTGGAAAGATGAATAAGGTGGGCTGTGTTAGGTTTTCAGAAGACTTCATTTCCAAAGGAGTTTGAGCTTGGTTTTGTAACTCTAGGATGTTACATAGGTTTTGACCTAAACATCAACTGCGTTTGATTGGCATGGGTTGTTAGGTGGCACCATGCTGAAAAATATTCTAGGCTTTGTCAATGGCTAAAGGACCAAAGTACTGTGATCAGTGGTATCTTCCATGGGCATTGAAGGAATATATGTTCAGCAATCCCATTCCTGAAAAAAAAAAATCCCAACACTGATGGTTTAGACAAGGAGAGGCTTATTTGGCTCACAGTTCCAGAGAGTTTAACTGAAGCCAGTGATTGGCTGGCTTCAAGGCAGGAACGTCATGGTGGAAGTGCATAGCTGAGCAAAGGTAATTAGTTCAAGGCAGTTGGGAAGTAGAGCAGGGGAACACTTTCCAAAGAAGAAGGGGTCAGGGATCAGATATGGTTCCCAAGGGCCTCTATGACCACCCTACCACACATATAAATATGCTTCACTAACTCCTTGGGTGAAATCCAAACCAACCAAATTGGTGATCCACTTCAAACATCACAACATAACTGCTACCTTACTGTTTCACAGTACTGGCGAATCTACAGCCTGTGTGACACAGCTGGCTGTTTGTATCATTGAAAGGTCTAAAAGGTTTGCCATCACTAGTTTACAGTGTGATAGAAAACACAGAGGTGGGGCTGGGGATTTAGCTCAGTGGTTTAAGCGTCTGCCTGGCAAGCACGAGGTCATGAGTTGGATCCCCCGATACCAAACAAACAAAAAAAGAAAACACAGAGGTGTATTTTTTTTTTATTTTTGGTGGAGCCAAGTCATTTTGAAATATGATAAAACAGGGACTGGGGATATAACTCAGTGACACAATACCTGCCTGGCAAGCATAAGGTCCTGAGTTCAGAGTGCCTCCCTCCAAAAAAAGAAATATGATAAAACATTATACAGTCAACAGGCATTTTGTTTCTGTAGTATTTCAAATAAAGAAAATGAAGACATGAACAACATTTATAGGTGGAAATTGAAAATGACACAAACAAGCTCAAAATAGCTATTCCAGTTGATAAGGGAAGGTTACATTTAAAACATTTTTCCCTTGAAAAAATAGTTTGTTGGCTTCTTCTAAAGTAATAAAAATAATGTAGTTTAATTAATTGTGCAGGCAAAAATAATTTTTCTCTAAACTTTATAAGATTTTTTGTCCATAAATTTAAAATAATAAATATTGTCATGTTTTACTTTAATTAGTAGTAGTATCACTTGTGAAAGTATATTGTTAATTTTCTCAAGCTATTCATTACAAATTGTTCATCAAAGTTATATAGAAACTTGATGGACTGATTCACTCAAGTTCATTCTTGAGTGAATGAACTTGTATTCTACATCCTTCTTAAGCTTGCTTATAAGTCTACTAGAAATGTTATCATCCTTTGACATTCTCTACACAGATGTTCATGTTTTCTGAAAGTGGAAATAGCTTCATGTCTTATTTTCCAATCTGTTATGCCTTTTATCTTTCTTCTTTACTTTATTAGATTTCCGAGGAAACTTCAGTATGCTGTGGAGTGGAGTGATGAGAGTCAGTGTGTTTGACGTTTCCCTAGTCTTGGAGGAAAAGCACTCAGCTTTTCATCATTAAGTATGATGTCAGTTTTATCTCTACTTATTCTATGTATATTTGTTCTGTGACTTACTGAAAGATCATGGTTGAAGTCTTTTACTGTAATTGTGGATTTATCTTTTTTTAATTCCATTTGTATCAGTTTTTCTTTGATATATGTTGAAGCATTATTGTCTGGTATATTGGCATTTATGGTAATTATGTCTTTTTGTGAATTGGCTCCTTTATCACATCCCCTTTATCACCATTCTGGGTAATATCCTTGTTCAAAATACTACTTCATGTAATAGAGTCCTTTTCAGGTTTATATTGAATGTTTTCTTTCTTTTAAAATTTTATTTAAAGAGAAAAAAACCCCAACAGAATAAAGGGTAGCAACAATACAGAATTCCAAGGAAAAAAGGAAAAGAACAACAACAAAAAAACATAAGAAATTATTGCTTGACAAATTTCATACTAACTTCTTGGAAATAGTTGTTCAAATTACAAAGTTAAAACATGTAGCCATTCAAGTTAGTGAGACTGTTAACAGTTCTGCTCCACGATCTGATAAAAACAGCAATATGGTCATCCATCTTATCCACTCAAATATACATGCAATTATATCAAAAAGGTAAAATTAAACACAACAAAACAGAGCAAAGTGGATCACAAGAAAGCAATGTAAGAGACATAAATTTCAAAACTAGACAATTGGAGATATTCACTCTCTATGATACTGACTCTTGTTTTCTTCCAAATAGTTGTCCATGTTGTCACATACAGGGAATTCACATGAAACAACCTAGTATGGAATCGATCTGAGCAGGACAAGGAGGGCATTTCAGGTCTTCAAGACCAGACATTAGGGAAGCCAAGAATGGCTGTCATAGTGTCTCTCATTCTCCTCAAAACAGCTGTCCATACCTTCATGTGTGTTGAACTTAAACAAAACAAAGCAAGCTAAAATCACTTTGAACAAAAAGTGATAGTTTTGCTGGATTTCACATCATGACATTATGGAATCAGCACTGGGTATTGTAGTTTCTCTTTTTCTTCAAAGTAGTTGTTCATTTCAACATGTGTTATATAGTTGGTTCTCATAAATTGTTTATAAGCTCTATATATGCATGAGTCTCTACATGTATATCTATCATTTCTGTATTATAGGGAAAAAAAACAAAGCAAGATAAAACAAAGCAATTCCTAGAAAAGCATCAAGCAAAAAGTCACATAAAACCGTAATACAAGGTGATCTACAACAGTTACTATGATGTCTCAGCAGTATATAACAGCATTAATAAAAATGAAGCATTGGAGACATTATAAGACTTCAAAAGCAAGTAATAATGAAACCAGAGTGGGTATCTTAGTGAATCTTGTCATCTTCAGTGTAGTTGCCTAAACTCTTTGACTTGATGCTATCAATCATAACAGATTTAAATAAAATCAGTCAATACAAAGTAGCAATCTAACAAACCAGATTCAAATAAGATCAGTCATAACAAGACAGTATAAGTTATAAAGGGCTTCAGATTAAGTTGATAGGAAAATTAGGGATGATTACCGTAATATGTCCTCTTATTTTGGGGATAGCTGACCATGTCCTCAGGTCTAGTGTAAGTAGACAAACTGGAACAGCATTTAATCCATCCAAGCAGAGTGATGAAAATAATGTAGATTTTAAATCTTGTTACCCAATTAAAAATATCCTCTGCCTCTCTTTTTTAAACAATTCCTCCCCTTTCACTCCCATAGGGTGTACTTTTGGGTCCCACTGCCTTCCTATATAGAGCATCGCAATGGACCCTATCTCCTGATCTACTCTGCCTGTGTTTCTCTCTGTTAATATTTCAAGGCAATCTATACTGGAGATTACAGCCAGTCTTCTCTGCATTATTTCTGCTATTCTGTTTTTCTGCCATTGAATTCTAGGGAATTCTGCCATTGATTGTCTATTTTTCTCTTCCACTCCACTGTCTGCCCCATTCACTGAGGCCTCTCTGCCACTGTTCCTGAAATGCTTGTATTCTTGTTCTCTCTCTCTAAAATGTCCTTCAGTATTTTTTGTAGGATTGGATTGGTGGTCACAAATTCTCCAAGTTCCTCTTTGTCATGGAAGCATCTTGTTTCTCCATTAATTTCTAGAGAGAGTTTTGCAGGATACATCAATCTGGGCTGGAGGTTGTTCTCCTTCAGGGCTTGAATTAGTTCATTCCAAGCTCTTCTTGACCTGATGGTCTGTGTCGAGAAGTCTGCTATGATTTTGATGGGTTTTCCATTATAGGTGATCTTTTCTTTTCTCTGATGGCTTTTAATATTCTGTTCTTATATTGAATTTCTGGGATCTTGATTATTATGTGTCTGGGTGTAGCTCTGTTTTGGTTGTAGGTGGCTGGAGTTCTGTATGCTTCATACATCTGAATATCATTTCTTTTTTCTATGCTTGGGATATTTTCCTTAATAATTTCTGTGAATAGCCTTTGTAATTCCTCTGTTTTGACTCCTGCTTCTTCATTCACATGCTTTATTCTTAAGTTATAGATCCTCTTGTCATCTTCTAGTCTTTGTATATTTACTGCCTGCTCTCTTGTTATTTTTAAGAGATCTTTCCTTTCATGATCACATATTGCAAGCCTGTGTTCAATTTTTGATAGTGTATCTTTGGTTTCTTTCAAGCAGTTTTGCCAGCTTTCTATGGAGTCTTTAGTTTCCTGATAATCTCTTTGAATCTGCTTCATGAATTCTAGGGGTTTTTTTGTATTCTTCATCAAATTTTTCTCTGCTTTTGTGTTCCTCCATTCTTCTGTCTGTGTTTTCTTGAGAGATGCCCAACTAGATTTTATTAGTTAGATGATAACTAGATTTTATTAATCTACTTATCTCTTTTTTAATTTGAATATTTCAGTTTTGGTCCTGCTTACAAGGTCCTGAAGATATCTCTTCATGTCTGCTAATTCTGTGTTTGATGTTGCATGTTTGCTGACCTCAATCTCTTTTGTATTTATCTATCCTGGATCAATGTTTTCAGGGTTGGGGGCTGGGGGTTTTTTCTTATTTCTCCCTTTCATCATGTTTTTGGTTCCTTCCATACAAGTGTACAGTGTAATTTCTAGCCCCTTTTCTTGTTGGTTAAGGCACGCAGGCTAGGAGATTTTGTCCTCTTCAGTCAGCTATCAGAGATTAAATTTCAAGCATGGGCAGTGTGTGCTGGGTCCTCCCCTCTGGGCAAATCAACCTTTGCAGGCCTTCACTGTGTCAGTGTGCGCCGAGCTCAGGGAATTAATTTGTAGCGACTCACTGGGTCCCGGCCAGGGCCACAGCCCAGTCTAAGCAGATTCCACCAATTCTCTTCACAAAGGTAGCAAACAACTGAAGCCACTTCCTTATGGAGTTAGGGCTCTCCTACCCAAATCCAACATGTCCTCCAGTCAGTTGCCCCTTTCCTTGGGAGGGTCTTATTCCCATCACTCATTGTGTGTGGATGCCAGACCCTGAGAACTGCTGGGCTCCTGGACCTCCAACTTCATCGCTGCTTTGGTGCGAATTCACAGTGCCTCTGGGTGGGTCGCGTGCAGGGCCGGGTCCGGGTGAGTCGCATGTAGGGTTGTTCAGCTCCACATTCCAGTGGCTCAAGCCAGTCGCTTTGCCGTGGATTGATTGGTCAGGTCTCTGGCAGGAACTGAGGTGGCTCGGGGAGGGCACCATGCTCGCTGATCTTAGCTTCTCTAATGGTAGCCCCAGGACCTCATATTCAAGCGGTTTTTTGCACTTTAGTTTCTTCCTGGGTTGTGAGAGTCCATCTCTCTCTGTTTGGTCTCTCCAGGGTGTTCTATTCTGGCATTTGAGCTGTCTCTCTCAGAAAGCTTCCCTCTCCTGCTACCTACCGGTCCGCCATCTTTGGACTTCTATCCTATATTGAATGTTTTCATGGTTTATCTTCTACCATACTTTTACTTTTGAACTATGTATACATCCCTATATAGAACTAGTTTTATAATAAGGTCTTGCTTTGTTAATCCCATGTCAAAAAATTTTTAATTGGTGTGCTTAGGTCAGTTGCATTTCATTTTGTAGTTAGTGATATGCTTGTATAAAAATAGATCATATTGCTGTGGTTTTCTTCCTGTTTCATATGCTTTTGCTACTGATTTTTTAAAAACTCCCTTTTACTGATTGTTTTATGCTTTTACTTTATCTCCACTATTGGCTTTAAAAAAAAAGTACTGGGAATTGAATTGAGGACCTTTACATTCAGTTGCATCATAGCTGAGTTTTACTTTTTTATAGAAATTTTGAGACAGCATATCAGTAAGTTTTTAGTTTGCCCACGCTGGGTTCAAACTTGTGATCCTCTTGCCTCAGTTTTCCAGAGCCCTGGGATTACAGAAAAGTGCCATAACTGCAGGAATAACATTTTATATACCTATTTTAATGATTTTCATTCATTTTCTCAGGTTTTACAATGTAAATCTTTAATTAATAATAGCTTAATTGTACATAACACATTATTTCATGTAAATTGTGAGGATCTTATAGGAATGTATTCCAAATTCCTTGCCCTTTCTCAATACTTGAAACAGCTATTATCATTCTTTTACCTATGCAGCAAACACACAGGATATTGTTTCTATTATTGTATTAGATAATAGCTTATGTTTTAGACTAAGTAAAATGAAAAAATACATTTGCCTCCATTTATTTCATAATTAAAGTCTGCATTTCTTTGTGTATATCCATAATTGTTGTAGAATTTTTTATTGTGATACAATAATTTTCTTAACTTTTTTGCTGTTAGAGATAAATTATTTTACTTATTCTTTGTCTCAAAATTTTTCTCTTGAAAGGTATTTTCATTGAATATAGATTTTGAATTGATAGTTATTTTGTGTACATTTTTTCATGTACTTACTGATCATTTGTATTTGTTTTTTGGAGAAGTGTCTATTCCATTCATTTGATCAGTTTTGATTGACTCATTTGTCTTTGGGGTTAATTTTTTGAATTCTTTATCTATTTGAGATGTTAGTCCTCTATCAGAAAACAGAATTTTTTCCCATTATGTAGATTGTGTCTTCATTCTGTTGTTTCCTTTGGTATGCAGAAGTCTTTTAATTTATATAATCCCTCTTGTTAAATCTTGGTGTTATTTTTTGTGCTATTGGACTTCCGTTCAGGTGGGTCTTCTCTATGTCTATGGATTCAGGTGTTTCCTGTAGGTTATCATATAGCGGTTTCTTGACTAAATTTTGCTAAGTTACACATGTTGGAGAATTTATCCACTTCTTTCAAGTTCTCTAATTTGTTGGAAGATATTTTCAGAATAGTTTCTTATAATTCTCTGGATTTCAGTGGTGCCAACTGCAATGTTACTTTTTAAATTTTTAATTACTTTGGTGTGGTTCTCTCTCCCTTTCTGTCTCTATTTATATGGGAACATTGTATAGTTGTGCATAGTTGTGGACTTCCCTCTTAGAACTGCTTTCATTGTGACCCAAATATCAGATATGTTATTTTTCCAGAGTCATTTGACACTAAAAATTATTAAATTTCTTCTCTGATTTTTTCTATGATGCACTGATCTTAAAAAAATGTATTATTCAATTTCCATGTGTTACTGAATGTTTTGTCTTTGATTTCCAGTTTCACTCCATTGTGATCTTTAGGATAAAAAGGATTATATAAATTATTTTATATTTATTTAGAATTATTAGTAGCCTAAAATATGGTCTATATTAGAAAAAAATATATGGGCACCTGAAAGGAAAGTGTATTTTGCTGTTGTTGGATAAAAAACTATAGATACACGTTAAATTCATTTATTCTATAATGTCATTTAACTTAGATATTTCTTTGCTGATATTTATGTCTGGCTAAGCTACTTGTGAGAATGGCTCCCCACCATGATTGTATTGGTATTTATTCATCCTTTTATATCAAGTAGTATTTTTTTTATACAATTAGGTGCATAGGTGCACCAACATTTGGTGAACTTATATTTATGACTGCTATCTCTTACTATTGAATTATTCTCCTTACTAATATGTGGTGACTTCCTTGCTCTTCTGATCATTTTTGGTTTGAAGTCAACTTTGTCAGAAATTAAACTAGTTACTCCTGCTTTCTTTTGGTCTTGGCTGTATGGGGTATCATTTTCCATTCTTTTAATTGCAGTCTCTATATTTGTGGATGAGATGTGACTTTAGCAGGCAACATACAGTAACGTGTTTTGTTGTTTCAATCTACTAGTATGTGTTTTCTTTTAAAGAAAATAAAGGAAAACAAAAGAGAACAAAACAGATCAGAACAAAGTAATGCAAGCAACACAAGAGTTCAAAACAAGACAGCATGAAATCAAAAATAGCTACCATAATGTCTTATTTTCTTCAAAACAGTTGTCCATATCTTCACACACAATGAAGTCAAACAAAACAAAATAGTATAAAACTGATCAAAACAATCACTGAATCACAGGCCTTCAAAACCAGACAATAGAAAAATCAACAATGGCTGCTATGTCTCTTGTTCTCTTCAAAATAGCTGTTCATGGTTTAATGCAATCCCAATAAATATACCACTGACATACCTCACAGATCTAGAGAAAACACTCCTAAAACTCATTTGGAAAAAGAAGAAACCTAGAATAGTAAAGGCAATTCTGGGCAATAAAGACAAGGCAGGAGGCATCTCAATTCCTGATGACACTGTACTACCAAGCCACAGTGATAAAATCAGTATGGTACTGGCAAAGAAATAGACCTGAGGACCAGTGGAATAGATTAGAAGATGCAAGTATAAGTACAAAGACACTCACCCTCCTGATATTTGACAAAGGGGCCAAACATGTTCCCTGGAAGAAAGATAGCCTCTTTAAAAAACGGTGTTGGAAAAATTGGCTCTCCATATGTAGAAGACTGAAACTAGATCAATGCCTATCATCACGCACAAAACTAAACTCTAAATGGATCAAAGACCTAAACATTAAAACAGAATCACTAAATCTACTGGAAGATAGGGTAGGTAGAAGTCTTGGAAACATAGGGGTAGGCAGAGAATTCATGAACAAAATGCAAACTGCATGGGAAACACTTCAGAGAATCAACAACTGAGATCTCATATTATTGAAAAGTTTCTGTACTTCAAAAGAA